>JACCGJ010003760.1:0-15052 GCA_013407085.1 Atriophallophorus winterbourni | reverse complement strand
GTGGTAACAGAGGTGTCGGTGCATGAAGGTTAACTACCGTAGTGGTTATAGTATTGCACTCCATATTTATAATCCAAATCTGTTCGATACTGCTGCCCGTTTCTCTGCTTCTAGTAGGCTCTTTCTCGCAGCAAATCCAACTCCCGATAATCGAGGTTGAACAGAACACTTTTGATTATGAATGTTCACATAGATCAGACCATTTCCAAGTTTGTCAAATATTTCATACATTATTCTATCCACTACGTCGTTGATTACGCGTTGTAATACGTTGAATTCTGTGGCTTATGTTCAAATGTCGGTGGCAGACTATTTTCGCCTAAAATGAAAAACGTAATTTTATTCTAACCTTATCCGTTTCAATTGGACGAGTTTATGAAATATCTTTGTTTGCTCCATTAGATTACATGGATTTTGCATTTAAATCAGACGATTTTCTATTCAATTATTAGTGTCCGCACTATAAAGACAACAAAGGTCCGTTCCGAAACTAGGCACCTAGATTTGTTTTCACTGTTTCCAGGATTTCATCACAGACGGAAATAATCAGGTAATTTAAAGTAATTCAATGTTTTAAATGGTCTGAGAAGCAACAAGCTTAACAACAACCATATAATGATAAAAATTTAAATTTAAGTGTATAAACAATATAAAAACATAGATTAAACAGCATATAAGTGTTCTGGAAACGAATAATGCAATAGAAATTCGTCTAATTCCGTTTCAAAGTCATGCGAGTCAGTGGCGTGAGCAACGGGTAAAGGTAAACTGTTCCAAGTAAAACAGACACGGACAGAGTAAAAATACCTTCTACAGTTCAGGCGGGAATGGGGTACGACCAGCACATATTCATGGGTCCAATAATTCCTCGTATCACTTCGCGTGAATAAATCCTGTATGGGATGGTTAGGGGTATGGAATGTTTTGTAAAGTAAGATGAGGTCTACTCTGATCCGTCGATAGGGAGAATAGAACAGATTTCGTTGAGCTATCCTTTCTTTATATGTTTTGTTCGAGATGCTGATAACTAGTTTCGTTGAGCGGTGATAGATTTGCTGCATAAGTTCCACATACCTCTAGGGCTGCGGGGATCATGAATGCACACCGTATTCCATGACTGTTCTCAAGTATGTATTCATGATCCTTAGGAATATCTTGGGCGAGAATTTCCAAAATACACGTTTGAGTGGATTTAGAACGCGTGTTGTTTTTTTGAAGGCACTGATAGTTTGAAGTGATTTTTTCAAACTGGATTAGTTGGAAAGGCTGAATGCCGAGCGACCGTCCTTTAGGAGACGCTATTCTGACGCAATTTTAAAGATGAACAATTTTATCTATTTGGATTACCTGAGAGAAACAGCTCAATAGTAGCAAAAGAAACCTGCAACAGTAAGCGCAAACGGATTTGGACTCTAATTGATGCACATCACGAGCGCATGATCTTTCATGTTCTACATTTTTCAGAACGCGCCTCTAGATTGGGTTCGCTCTTGTGAAATTAATGTATCCTTCGCTTAGCAGACAATTTGATGCGGTGCATGTGGGGGGAGCATCAGCTTTGCCATGACCAGCAAATGGTCAGTATCGCTATCTTCGCTTATAAATGATATGGTGAAGAGAATCCTCCATAACACAGTGCGCCTAACAAAATTAAGATAAACCTGATACCAATGCTCAGAGCGATAATGTTCCACAATAATTTAGCATGTATTTTTTTTACAGAATGTATTACTGGCAAAACGTGTGAACTGCGTGCGCTCTGCCGAAAGGCCTTGTCCATTTTCATTGGTTTTACATACGTCAAGCCTTCCGATACATTCAATCTTCACCATCTCTGGAATACAAATTACCCAATAACACTGAAAAATTTTTGTCGTACGATTTTGAGGACTGTTGTGTTGTTACGATAAAAAGCGTATTTTATCAGCAGGGGTCGCAGATACTGTCGGTGCATGAACGTTGACAACCGTAGTTTTACCAGTAATGCACTTCAGATTTACGCTCTAAATCAGCTCACTGCCACTGCAGCTGATAATGGCTTCTTCTAGTAGGCTGTTTGGCACCGCAAACACACCTCTGTATAGTACAGGCTTAACAGATACCACTCTACTTTCATAAATGTGTAAATCACCTATAAGACGGCGTTAGCGAAAAGCGAATACATTGAGACTTGCATTACGATATTCATAATGTTTGTGCTTCAAACAGCGTACACGATTTGGTGGTCCGATGATATATTCTCTGCAAAAGGCCGATGTCCTTCTGTAGCCAGGGTGACCAAGATCGAACCGCATACTCCATGGTTGGCCTCAAGTACGCTTTAATTATTCGATGAACGGTTTGCTACGTGAAACTCGCAAACACGCGTTTTAACAAAAGCAATACTTCAGACGTCTGTTCATATACAGCTGTGGCGTTATGTAACGTTTTTAAAGTGACGCTCACTCACGCACTCAATTCCATCTTCTTGTCCGTTTTTAAGAATATGGTAACCAAATATCTATTTATATAGTTCAAAAACACCTTTATACAAATTACTCAAGACATTTTCTGCACAGGTTATCAAATTAATCTTTTTTTCTCATTCATTGCGCGGTGACCGGTTCATTTCTATCCCTCTTAATATTTGACTTCCTTGACGAACATTGAAAAATTGCGGATTGTTCGATAATGGTGAACAGTGTTTATCACCACATGAACTTTGTAGTGTATTTGCCTAAATTATCACATGTAATACTTTTCAATCCTGTTTCATTTTGAATTCGCGAGTAACGTGTTCCCTCATTTCGCACTCAATGATCTCACATTTCGCCGACGTTTGGCGTTGTGCACTTCAGATTACATGCAACTCAAATGTATTCCAACTTTACATGTTCATGAATGAATGAAGTAAAGTCATATACTAAAATGCACAAGGTAGCCAGAATATTGTGTATAATATTTTGATATTAATCTTGGTTTTGAAAACATAGTGTGTCTTGGGAAAAAAGACTCATTTAGGTTTAGGCTGTTTATCAGAAAAGGCAGTGAAAAGCAGACTACTTTTGTATGTTTCTTTTCAATAATATTAAACTCGGTCTTATGACGTTTCTCTGACGCAAAAGAAACTTTATTCAAAACGTGTTCGAAACTAAAGCGCGCGAAATTTGGTCGATTATACCAAGAGGCTCGACAACTTCCACGATTGAGTCATTTTCAGGTGTTTACTGGAAATTTGTGTCTCTCAAGTAACATTGATTTGATAATGACTCCAATCGTTAGGCACGGAAAGTATCGATTACCGTTAAATTTCTGGTTTTGATCATTTAGTATCAAATCTTCAGTGTCTCTTAATTAATTCTTTTTCAGAATTCTTCACTTGTTCAATCTCCTCTTATAGTTGCGGCAATCTAGTCTCTATTGTATTAGAAACTTTTCCAACACATGAATGTATACTATTGCGAGGGTTATTTATATTTTAATTTCTACAGGCATGTTAGAAATAGAAAACAGATCGATAGTTATTATCGTTCGAAAGTCTCACACATTTATCAGTCAAAGTCTTATCACATGTCATGCGCAAGTTTAAATCGCAAAACGTACATTTAACATAAGCAATATCATCGTTAACCGGGTCAACACACTTTGGGCCGAGGTCAACTTGTTTTCATTTGGGTGTCGGGACAAATATCCCCGCAGTCACAGCTTGATCACCTGTGTGTTGAATTGATGTGTTACATCGAAGAAATTCGAGAACAAGTTTCAGGCTGTGATTAGCACGAAAAAATACTCTGAATGTATCCAGTTAGCGGGCATGAGTTGCTTGCCTTTCAGTATTCACTTGTGTCAATTCATCCAGCAGTAACTGTAATTTGAATAATCATAATTAATCAATCTTAATCCAACCAGTTTTCTTGCAAGAAACTGATTAATTCCAAATTGTATCATTAGATTTTCCAATATAATGTGTTCAATAAATTTAGGTAACAGAGTAACGGGTAAATAAGAGAGTAACAATAGGACTAACGCCATCTGCCATTGTTTGTTATTTATCAGGTATGTGAGTGGCTTGCGTAGCAAGTTCGCACATTGCTTCAAAATGAAAGTCGACCATGAGAGATTGATTTATTTTTGCAAAAGGTCAGTTTAGATAACTGCATTTATAATATTTTAATTATATGAAACACTTGACAATGATATATCCAAATTCTACCTATTTAAATAGCTAACACTATTCAGTTTATATCAATTCAGTTCAGTTTGCACTGTACAATAAATGACTAACTAGCCTCAGGAGTGTCCTGAAATTCTTCCGATGGAGAACTGCAAAATTGCCAAAATGTTTCTCCTTTTTTGTACTATTGAAATCTTGGACGATCAAGACGCCAAAAGATTATCCTGATTGTATCTAGGGAACACCGCTTTATAACCGATGTTGTATCAATAAAGAGCAATATCTCCTCAACAAGACGTTCATAGGTCAGCGTAATTAGAATCGTTTATATAAAAAAGGAAAACTCTAGAATGTACTTTGTTTTCGGGATAAGACTGAAAGCTGACTAATAAAAACATTTGAAGCAATTAGGGATAGTAATCATGACATAACATACTACAGTTGCACTGCAAACCCAACTCGAAACTGAAGGCAAAACTGCATCTTGTGTGTTCTTCTAGTATACGGTTCCAGAGGTTTACCACACTGAGGCTGACAAAGTGTTTCATGCGGTCTAGCAGACATAAATTCTTAGTAAGTTTGGGTGAATGGACCCCGGAGCCCATCACATGATTAAAGGCAATGAAGTACTTTTGATTAAATAATGCCAGATGGACGCATATTAACGTTACATTCACTTCACTCATGGCAACCGTTTCCATTTGATTTGGAATGCTTTTTAGTGTTCCCTCATGCTTAATAGTAATGAATAAAACGTGGCTAATGCTTCAGCTGTCTCTGTTGCAGCTGTTGTTGATACAGCAGACCTGATCAATAATGCAACTCCAGTTTTCATCGCAATTTCATCACTAACAATAGAATAGAGAATCTTCGGTTCAACTCCATCATGCGTGATATCCGTTTTTGGTAGTATATATTGTCTTGGATGACAGATTTGGTTAATTGGTTTTTCATTTTCTGATGATGGGTTTCGTGGATGCTCTCTTTCAGCAATTGCTCGTACCTTGAACTAAATACGATTTTGGCTTCTTAGTTACAATTCAAGGTTTTTCATCGAGTTCTCGAGGATAAATTTGAAGCTAACTATGATTGAATTCTTGACTTGAGATATTAAACATAACCCATTCTCATGTACTTTACCGGTTCCAGCTTGGCAGTTAAATGCGCGTTGAAGGAATTAATGGAATACATACTGTTGATCCGTATAAATGTTTTACAGATAAAATTTGGTTTTTTCAGCTTGCAAAAGATGGTTAAACTAGATGACAACGTGATCGATTATTTCCAGTGGACGTTTTTCAGCAAGGTTATCCATATCCTCTTTATTGCTTGTAGAACAAAATCTAGGAGTATTTATATACATTTGTTTCTCTGTATTGGGTAATACATGGAATGTTGGTATATATAGGAATATTGTCCAACAGGTCCAACAATCTGCTCCGCAGATTGAGTTAGTTGAACTCACCCACAATTGAATCGGGAAGTAACCATGCGAATTCTTTCGAGTCGGGCAAATTGTAATTATCATTTGCAGGCGGTGTGCCATACACTCCTCTCTAAACACAATCTTCGTCATCAACTCATCGAAGTACGCATCAGATTCTCTCGTAATCGCACGCAACACAAGGTATATTTAGATAATATGCTAATCCTCCTTCTCTACTTTCACGGTCATGGCAAATAAGCGACAGGCCGCGTAATCCTAGTTCATTTTTTATTAAGTTAGTCTGGAGCCATGTTTTCGCTAACAGCGATGATGTCTGGTGAACATTTCAGAAAAATCGCACGCTTTTAACCTAATTTGATGCTCATACATTGTGCCTTTTCAAATAGACTGAGCACATCGAAACTCTACATAGGGCAGATGTATCACAATATCCAATAGGAAAAACCACTAAGCAATGGACATGACAGTGATAACATTGCTAACTGATTGATCTCGTCGTCATTAAGTTTTACTATCTGTTTGAGATTGTAAAAAAGGTGCCCGTAGAACATTTTGACGGATCAACATTATGTGTTTCAGTGATTTTCTTCTACACGCACTTTACTGCCAACACTGAAAAGGTAACGAAATTACCATTGGTGTATGTCTTATATCTAATATCCAATATTATTTCCAGAATTCAATCGAAATAATCTCCTAATAATCTCTTAATATTCTCTTAAATAATCTCTTAAATAATCTCTTTATCGGGTACTGAAGGAAAAGCCTCTTTTTCAAACTGAGAAACCGAAATCGTAATTAGTTTATGTCCAGAACGTTTTCTGGGAGATATTTTCGGCAAAATCCATCATCAGATACTGAGAAACAAAGTTAACAAATCTGTGTTATTCAATAAAATATTCTATGTCAAGAAATGACATCGAGCCTAAATCAGTTCAATCCAAATATCCCCCCACTTAATGTTAGCGAGGATGCTGAGGTGAAACCAGGAATTGCGTTCGTGAAAAGGTCTGCTGCAACAACAAAATCTGCATCAGATACTGCTTAAGCATTAGCCACATTTCATTCACCAGTACTTAGCCTGAAGTAACATGCAATTTGCAGACCAGATGAAAATGACCACGGCTGCCATGAGTGAAATAAATGTTGCGTCGACATGGGCACGTCGGGAATTGTTCAATCAAAACTACGAAAAGTCTCTCATCTTCGACCAAAATCCATGTTCATGTTGAATCAATGTGCAAACTTGTTAGGCAAGCCACACATACGTGTTCAAACATGCAATGGCAGATGGCGTTACTCCTAGCGTTATGAAACTTAAAATAATTATATTAATTTTTAAACAGAGAAATCTCACATTTCAAACCTAATGTTATATTTTGGAAATAATCAGTTTCTTTCTACAATATAGGATTGATATAGACTGGATAGTTCTTTTTCATTTGAATAACAGATAATGCTGGATGATTGGACACAAGCGAAAGATGAAGGGCAAGCAACTCATGCACGGTAACTGGATACCTCAAAAGTATTTGATCGTGTTAATCATAGCCTGGAACATGTTCTCGAATTTTGTTCGATGGAGCATTTCGTTCCAACAGACAGGTGATCAAGCGATGACTGCGAGGATTGTTGTCCCGACAATAATCTGCTTTGTGTGCTGTGCGGTCGCATAAATCTGTGCTCTCATACTTTTGGATCTATTTCTTCACTCGCTCTTCTGAACTGAACGGTTCAGATATCATTGAACTCGTCTCAATTCACTCGTTTGGATTATACCAGTTTCAAGTTCGCGCAAGTTGAATCCTTGAAAATCCAAATTTTCGAATTATAACCCAAATTACTCACGCGTGCAACAGACCCGGTACTTTGGAATATTGTTTCTGTTCAAATACCGTCGAGAAGAGCAAATCACTCCGAATCGACCAATATTCTTTTGAAATCTGTGAGATCGAAAATCGTGAAATCGCAACAGTTTTATCCTACCTCGTTCGCTTTTCATCGTTTGGATCACTTAACTCCGATCCAACGCATTCACTCCACCGCTAGTTATCGATCGATCAATAACTGCACTGATTCACCCCTCACCGGATTGAAACAATGACACCCAGGTTGACCCCGAAAACCCAAACAAAGAAGGCCGCACGTGATGTGTGCAAAATTTGCAACAAAGGGGTAAGCACTAGATCTCATGTCGTTAAATGTTTCGGCTGCCTGAGTAAAATACATGTCAATTGTGATAAAGCCCTAACAGAGGAAGTGGCATCGATTATCAACAACGTGGATTTCCCCAGTGTCTGTTACATATGCACTTCATGTCGAAGCAAACAGTCTAGCGACAATCCACACAACGCTGCCTATGAGGCAAGGCTTGAGCCTCGTTAGAAATTTTAGAAAATAATTATCGAATAATTGAGGAAAGGCTTAAAACACTCTTGATGGATAAAATTGCCCCAGCGATTCAACCCGAAGCAGATGATGCTCAAGATAACAAAAAGCAATCTGAACTTCATCAATCGACGGAACTGTTGAAAAAAGTCAATAATGTACCATCGATTCCAGACTCAGGGGTTACGTCCAAAGAGCTCCAAGTGAACGCGTCTCATTCCAGCAAGCTAACATTCGCCCAGATGGTGTCTAAAGGTGATAAGTGTTTGGCGTTAGAATTGAGCCCTAAACCTCAGGCAAAAGAGGAAGTTCAAAGCAAAACGGTTCCATATCACAGGGAGCAGAAAAATTCGATAAAACGCATAAAAAATTTAAGTGTAATATGCACCAATATTCCTGAGTCAGAGGTGACGCTCTTTCAAGAAAGGCAAAAGCATGACCGTGAAAACTGGTTCGTCGTTTGTAATCGAATCGGCCTAGACAGTATTCACCCCGTGTCGGTAACTCGATTAACTCGTCATACGAAATCCCCGAATCAAGATAAACCACGTCTCCTTAAAATCACTTTCGCCAACGAAAAGGACATGGAAAATGTCCTACTAAATTCGTATTTGCTCCGAACGCAAAGTGACCTACCCAACCGTATATATGCTGACGTTCCTTGGTGGGAAAGGTCAAAAGCACCGAATAGGCGGGATCAAACAGCACCAAGGAGTATTATTCTGCTTGACGTTCCAGAAAATTCGGGCACCACAACGGGCTTCGAAAACAAAGAGCACGACCGTAAACAATGGTCATTTATAGCCGAAAATATCGGTTTCCAAAATTCTGTAGTTGTCGACACATACAGAATACCTCGTTCGCCGAACTATCACGGGAAAGGGGCAAATCCACTTAAGGTTACGTTTCTTTCAAGTAGCATGGCGGATGATGTTCGAAGCAAGCTAAAAGTGAACAGAAACAGGCTACCTGAAAACGTTAGACTGTGCAGCTCAAAAGCCGCTGTTGAGGTCCACCTGGAGCCCTCAATTACGCAATTATCCGAAACTGGTGCAAATTCGCCCGCGAAATTACTTCAAATTGATTCAAAAAACGATCTCGGTCCGACGTCAACATCGTCGGACCAATAAATACTAATACTGACTCAGTGTTACACTCTAAAAACTCACTTAAATGCATCTATACCAATGCTCAAAGTTTGTTCAACAAATTGACTGAACTGACCGAGCTGTGCAAACGATACACGCCAGACCTCGTTGCTGTTACTGAAACCTGGTTTCAATCCTGTATGACTGATAGTGAACTCTTAATCCCCAACATGATGCTAATACGGAACGATCGCCCAAGAAAAGGTGGTGGCGTGGCTTTATACTGTCACGAACGGCTTCAGTGCATGAAAATTCACGATCCAAGACTTGATTTCGAAGATACCCTCTGGTGCAGTCTCACGAATGTGTCACAGGACGATTGCATTCTTGGAATCATATATCGCCCTCCAGCCTCGAATGATACTCAGAATGACAGGTTATTACAAGCGCTAAATTACGCCGGAGAGAAGCGTAGCTCGCAATTACTACTCATCGGGGACTTCAATCTTCCTCATCTCTTTGCCAGGTCCGATCACCCTATACACACATTTGATCACAAATTTCGTGAGGTGATCGACATGATTCCACTGCATAATCATGTGTTTGACTTTACTCATAGAAGAGGATCAGAGTTGCCATCAATTTTGGATCTAATCTTTACTTCAGAGAAAACAGCAGTTGAGGGTGTTGACTACATTGCGCCCCTCGGTCGGAGTGATCATCTGGTGCTAGCCTTTGAGTTTGTTTGCAGTGCTAGACGAGTTGTGCGTCCTCCAAACAATTCAGAAAGATCGACTACGCTGGTCTACGTGGATCGCTTGGGCTAGTAAATTGGCAAGAACTTGATCAGCACAACACCGAAACACAATGCAGTGAGCTCACGAAAATACTTCAGTCAAACATAGATCATAATTCGCGATTTGTTGATGAACGACGGGCAAGTGATTTCCGATTTAAGCTTCGCAGTCGCACAAAAAATGGCTCGGGAAACGAAACTTTGCTTGGACTGAACACCGGAAGACCAGAACTGATGCCTCTTGGCAGCAATTTTCTAAAATTCGTAACAAAGTGAATGCTCTCGTCAAAGAGGACAAGCAATATTACCATCGCTCTCTGTCTTTGAAAATGGAAGAAAACCCTAAACTTCTCTATCGGATTGTCAATGCTCGGTCCAGTGTGAAACCAGGGGTGTTTCCTGTTATTTCTGAGAATGGATTAACAGTCACAGCAATGGAAACGGCTGATACTCTCGCTCAATTTTATGAAAATGTGTTTAGCCCGATAACGGTTAGGGTGAATGAGAATTTACTGACATCGATTGTATCTCAACAACTGAATAATATTGAGATCAATTCAGCGATTATACGAAGACACTTGTGTCGACTGAACCCTAGGAAATCTCCTGGAGCCGATGGAATAACACCAGCACTACTAAAATCCTGTGACCAGCAGCTGTGTGAACCACTATGCCAATTGTTCCAACATTCCCTAACCGAAGGAGTGGTGCCAACAGAGTGGAAGACAGGGGTAATTTCACCAATTTATAAGGGTGGTAGCCGTTCAGATCCCGCGAACTACCGTCCTGTCACCCTACTCCCCGTGATATCCAAAGTGATGGAGCGCATAGTGACGGAAAGTATAGTTCATCACTTGGAATCACAAAATATACTATCTGTCGCCCAGCATGGGTTTCGTAAAGCTCGCTCATGCTTGACAAACTTGCTGACGGTATTAAACGATTGGACCAAAACGGTTGACGCAGGAGACAGTGTGCACGCGTGCTATCTGGATATGTCGAAAGCTTTCGACAGAGTTGATCACTTCCTGTTGCTACAAAAGCTGAAACAGATTGCTATTGACGGGCAGCTACTTGTGTGGTTCCAAAGCTACCTCTATGGGCACAAGGCTACCGTTCGAGTTAACGTGGTGCAATCACGAGTCATTAATACCTCCAGTGGTGTACCGCAAGGTTCCGTTCTCGGTCCAGTGCTTTTCTTAGTTTACATCAATGATTTACATGAGACGCTCTCATGCAAGGTAGTTCTTTTTGCGGATGATGTTAAACTTTGGATGCGAATAAAATCAATTGCAGACTGCGTAAAACTGCAAAGTGATTTAGATGCACTACACGAATGGTAGTTAGAAATAAACTGCCTTTTTTTTTGTTTTCCAATTTCAAAGTGCAAGTACTGCAATCGGTAAGACCTTTCAGTACGAATCATTTGGGCAGACGATTTTGAGCTGGACCGAATCGGCGGAACGTAGGAAGGATCTTGGATCGGATATGTGGCAGCGCTGAAAGAACAGCGTGCATTGTGAAGGTAATTACCAGCGGCTTCAAAGTTCTAGGTATGATTCTAAGGATCTTTAGAACCTTTACGCCTGTAACGTTGCCAAGAATCATGAAGACCTACTCAATTCCCACAATGGAACACGCATCGCAAGCATGGACTCCGTGGATGAAAAAAGATATATTCTTGCTTGACAGGATATATCATCGTGCAACTAAACTCGTGCGTGGTTTTCGAGACCCTACATACGAGGAAAGGTTGAAAAAGCTAAAGCTCCCCACTCCCCTTCAACGTAGACTTCGAAGTGACGTTATCATTACTTACAAGATATTGAATACTCCAGATCATCCACTCAAACATTTGTTTAAATACCGTAAATCAGGAATTACACGTAGCCACTCAGCGGCACTACAAATTCCCCATTCCCGTACTAATTGTCGCCGATATTTCTATTCGGTACGTGTCTGTTTCCTGTGGAATGCCCTTCCCGAAGCAATTATCACTTCTCCCTGTATCCAAACATTCACTCGTACCTTGGACAATTATTTGTTACTTAACGATTTGACGATGCCTGTGTATTGACTCGGGGTAAGCATATCACTTGACTCCAGTGACATCGTATAATTGATTTTTTTATACCTCTTATTGAACGCATATTTACTATGATATGGTAATTGTGAAGCTATGTGCTTTTTGTAACCATAAATTATTGAATCTTGAATCTTGAACCGATATGGAAACAAGGTGACCTCTGCCACAAGTGCTTGACCCAGTTAACAATGATAGTGTTTCTGTTAAATGTACTTTTTGCGATTAACACCTGCCCGTGACCTATGATGGGACTTTGACTTTATCGCGAGTGAAAGAGTAGCTTACAAGCAATAATAATTCTGTAGATCCATTAATCAAGCCTAAACATGTAAACTGGACAAACGAATACGCTTAACTTTACTACCACCAAACCATTCTCTGGAAAAGTTTGAATTGTTACAGCATGGCATCCATTGAAATGTTAGAAAAACCTTAAATCCGAAACCGTTCAGATCGAGTGTCCCATTAACCGAAGTTGTCTCGGAAGTAATTTCGCTTAGTGTTATCTGCACCAACGTGCCAAATCGACCGATACATTATTTTCGAAAACACACCTGAATAATTTAGATGAAAGTCTGAAACTATGCACTCGGATGAATCTTAAAGCGATCCACCCAGGTCCGTTAAATCGCATTGTGTAGTCCTCTAAATCGCTACACCCAGTTGCGCCACGGTTGCTTAATGAAGAAGTGCGAAACGACAAGGATTTGTAAGATATACTTCTATCGACGTACTTGCTGCGGGACGCATCGGAAATACATCTCGTATATTTGTTGATGTGCTCTGATCAGAGCGGTAAAATTGCCACCGGAAAGTTACCAAAATGGAACAAATGATTGCAATAAGCGCACCCTCATTCTCTGGAATGTCGCAGAAGTTACCGCTTGTTCAGATACAAAACGTATATCCAACCATGAGATACAACAGTGAAGATTTATTAGCAATGCTATCTGAAACAGCAGCGAAGCGCTTATCTATACTTTCCTTATCCCAGAGTGACCGAATTACGGAGGTAATGGTCCACGACCAGGTAAACTGAAAACTGGATGCCCTATGGTTAACACCGTGCTTAGCAATTGGCACCAGTGTCGATACAAAGTTTCACGAGTAATCAAAATAATCAGTAAACACCTGAAAACCGATTCTATCGTGAACGTTGCCGGGCATGTTGGTACTGAGCACAGCGACGCCGGGAATCCTGATTCAAAATATGGATGTCGACCGTTTCTATTGGAGTCAGTGTTGTAATATACTTATTAAAACGATCACCACCATGTTTGACACTTACACAACTTATCTCCTCAGATACTCGTCATCCAGCTTGAACATCAAATGTTTGTACTCAAACGTACAATGTTTAATAAATAAGTTACCTGAGCAAATCGAGCCTCGTAAAAAAAGATTCTTCAATCCTGATATTCGCAACGAAACCCCGGTTCAATCAGCATATAGCTGAGTAGGAAATTTCCATTCCAAACATCGTACTTGTTCTTCGTGATCATATAAATGGGGAGGACGAGCTGTAGTTAATTTATATGATCAACAGCTCAGGTTAAGATAAATTACGGATGAAGATTTGATGTTCGAAGTTACACTTTGGTGTTCACTTGAATTTGCAACGGGTTGGAACTGTGTTGCTGATTTGATTCATTGTTCACCGTCAGCATACGAAGCTTACAATGTTAGTTACCTTGAGAAAACATCCACACAATGATCTGATCATTTGTGACATAAATCTCTCGAATTTACTAAACAGCGAGATTCAAGCGGTGAATTATAATAATAATCTATTTGAGGAAATGTTCAATGAAATTCTTTTATTTAACCACATATGAAGCAGCACTCGCTTCAGGGGCAAAAACTCATGATTCATACTCCATCTTGTTCTGACGAGCGAGGAAAATGTCATCAAGGATATCCGGTATGGAGCTCCACTTGGAAAAAGTGATCATGTGGTGGACTACATATCTGAAGCGAAAAGAGATAATGATACTCAGAAATTGTTGAGGAATATTGGTACGGTTTCATAATCAATCGAACTTCATGAAGTCAAAGACTGGGCATCGACAATGCCGGTCATCGATACTTCAGCAATTAAACCAAAAATATAGAACTGCATTCGAAATACGTTCCAAAAATGGGAAATGTGAAACAAATTGGTGATCTGTAGTCTAATAGGGGAAATGGCTTAAGATGAGAAGCTATGCGTCGAGGAGCACACATTGCTGGCAACACGTGAGTTCTAATAGTCTTACCGTTTGTTGAAAAAAAGTTACTAAATTTGTCCGGCATGATAAAGAAGAGTATCAAATCAATCTGATGGATAACATTGATCCAAACCAGATGCTTCTCTATCAGATTGTGAACAGAAAGCGACGGTAAAGCTAGGCGTTTCAGCTTTTATTACTACAACAGGGACTACATCATTTGCTCTCGACACGACTAACGTAATCGCTAAATGTTTTCTAAACAAGCGCTTATTTTATGAGATACCGGCATTTTCATCACAAAATAACACACACGTAATAAGAAAACGCTCTCGTTCTCCATTCGATCCAATACCTGACATTTTTGAACATTTCACTGAGTTGTAACAAGGTTGCAACTGACTGGAATAGTGAATTGCATCAAATCGATATACGAAGGCTGGAACCGATCCTGTGGGTCTAACTATTGACCAGTCAAGATGTTGTTAATGATCTCGAAAATTCTCCAACGATTAGTAGCTGACGAATTTATCAAACATTTGGATCTTCTTTCCATCGCACAGCACGAAATCAGTACAAAGACACTCCTGCCTCAGCAAACTTCACATAAATCTTGATAACTGAATTCGAGCTGTTCATACCCTATCCATGCTTCTACTCATCTATTTCTAAAGCTTTTGACCGTGTTAATCACAGAATGGTGCTACAAAAATTGGAGCTACAAATAGTGCTTCAAAAATTAGAGCGCTCGCTATGCGTGACAGACTATTAGCTTGGTTACAGAATTACTAGACTGGTAGAGTTTTTTGTTACGGCCCCAGTGGTGCTTGCTGATAGTGGCTCCTAGCGTCGGCTTTGCTTCCAAACCTCCACGTCTTGGCTCAGAG
>JACCGJ010003757.1:0-24635 GCA_013407085.1 Atriophallophorus winterbourni | reverse complement strand
TATATATATATATATACCCCCAACTGCTGTGGTATCGGAACTAAGGGTTAAATCGAAAATATATTACAAGTCTGTTCCTGTTCTCTGAGTGAATTCGGATACATGGCTACTCAGTGGAAGCAGATTGATCAGCTTATTGAATTTATGATTGAGTTTGTTTGCAGGATTATATGGTCTGGCTAAGACATGTGGAAGATTGAATCCTCTTATGATCAGTAATTGGGATCATCACATTTCTCGGGTGAAGAGGTGCATAACATTATATATCTTACCGTTTTGAGCATTCGTCAAGGCCAAATTGCTAAAGAATATGCCGAGGATGAGGTCACATGTACCTCCTATTTAGGGGTACATCAAAGGGTATCTTCTAGCTACATGGGCCTGATCTTCCCAGAAATGCTTACTGCCGAATAAGCACAATTAACTTAACGGAACATTTTGAATGAATTATAATACTCTTCGAGTTGAGTAAAACCAACTGTTATTATGTTTAAAATATTGGCGACAGACCCATATATTCATTCATTTTTTAATTAAACTAATCAATTAGACTTTATCAAATCAACCATTTTTAATGAACCGCGTTCTCTCTTTCAATCCACCATCTCCAAACTTTTACTAAAAGGTTATCAAAATCTGTATGGCAATCGTTGCGATGTTCGCCAGCTGCTGGCTACCGTACCGAATTATGGTCGTTTATAACAGTTTTGCCTACCCTCCGTACAATGACTTGTGGTTCCGTATGTTCGCTCGATTGATGGCATTTTTGAACTCCGCGATCAATCCCATTCTTTACAATATGATGTCGAAGAAATTCAGGCGAGCGCTCAAGCGTCTTTTGAGACGATGTAAGTTATAACAATTGAAACAAATTTCACGGCAAATTGGTATTGGTCATTTGTGTGTTCGCCTCCTTCCGTCGATGTCGACCATGAATGTACATCACAATCGCATGAAGTATCATGTTCTACAGCTATTTGAATGACTAAGCAGTCCGATTCGGGAGGAACAATCTCTCCCGCAGCGCTTGCAACGTTAGTCAAAACTCTGTTGTAGGGCGTTAGTTGCACGCCAGCGGCATGATCTACGTTCAGAATCCAAAAGCTACATCTTCTCCTTCCCAGCTTGCAGACGACGCTTTACTAAATGCCTCCAATGTGAGCGGTCAAGAGCAAGTTCTTTCCAACACGCCGGGTTAATGTCAAGAGTTTTCATATCTCTTTTGCAAACGTCTTTTACCGCAAGTGCGGTCTTCCCAATGGTTCCAAGATAATAATCATATAAAAACTTCGTCAGTTGGATTTTCCCGCTTGTTTGAAAAAATAAAAGTTATGCCTAATGATTAAATCAATGATTGCTGTATTTGTTCTAACTTAATTTTCGTCAACAGAAAATAAAGAGAATTTATGTTGAAAGAACTGCAGCTTAAGCAATTCCAGGGTCCGAATTTGAAGCTATAGACTTCAACTTGAAAAGAATAACTTTGAATAGCTTTGTGGAAAAGTCTACAGCCAGAAATTATTTCCTCATCAAACGAAATGATATTCAAAAAAAGCGTTACGATCTTTTATGTCGAACGATACTGTGTTAGCCCCAGTTTATTAAAATCCCATAGTGATTATTTCTTACACACAATTGGAAAAAATATACCCAAGCATTTACTTCCGGTATAGATTTTCTCCGTCAAAGTCACAATCAGAATTACTTTTGCTCCTTCCTCGACGCACATGGACTCAAGCATTAAATAACGATTTGTTGAACTTTCATACACATATTGTAAGGTATTGTACAGCTATTTGCTTTTTTCAACCTAAATCTTGAATCCCGAATATGTTCTCAGATAAACTGAAAAGTCCATCAATAAATATAAAGCTGCTCGTCTAAAATAAAGCAAGAGCAATGGTTTTGAATTCCGATCACATCTTACCCAGAAGCCCAGAAACAATTGTAAATGACATCAAAATGCATGCTTTTCTTTAGGCAACTGCGTATCCAGACTTCAAATTCCGACTTGCTCGGGTTCGAATTTTTCTGTCTGGATTTGTGTTTTTAAATGGCTTTCTAATGGTATAGCGCCGAATCAAGTATTAATTATCGAAAACTAATTAAGGGATTCGTAGTCTGAAGAAATCAGGGTGCAATCGTATACAGCAGGTTTTTGATAACGTTTTACTTCTGAAACAGAATCTTCGTCAGACCAAGGGTGATAAATAGTATGTATACGATGAGCAATAGCTATTTACGTTCGCATCCGTGCTGAGCGCTAGATTGCGGAGATTTCTGCCACATCCAAATTATTGGTCGCCAGTCGACCTGCCTTGTCAATTTCGACCGCCAATTCATATAGTGTTTCGCTATACGGTTTAATACCGCGCTTAACACTTCCATGTTGTCTAGATTGTCGCTGTGAAACGAACCAGTTCGAACCTGGTGCACTCAAATTTCTGTTTATCATGAATACACCATCGGTACGAAATATATCCCAATTGATGGTTAATTTAGGATTTCTATTCATAATATAAGACAGGAATCGCTTGCATACTTTCTTCACTTCTTCTTTGAGGGCGTTTATTTTTCGAAGTCTACAAAATTGTAGACAGCGTTCATCAGATTTGTTAATTTCTTATTCAGTCAAATCGGTGAACCGCAGAGCTATTAAGTTACTTTCGTGAATAGGAATGGTAAAGCAGAAGTAACTTGCCCGACGTTCATTACCAAAGATCAAAATTTTATTGGTGTTTGGTAAAAGACTTACCGTGAAAGCGGCACAATGAGTCTATGTGTAATGGCGAATCTTCCAAAAATTTGTTAGCTAAAGCGCTCCACGCAAGCACGAATATTCTATCCTCCTGACGAGTTTTACGATCTCACCAAACTTGAAGGTGCCGTATTTATATTCAAAACATGATACATTGCTCACTTAACCTGATCTCACTGTCTCCACGTGATGATGGCAAACAGCTAGAAATCGGTCGTGGTGCGTAAGGGATGGGTATGTGAGCGCCCTAATATATTATACAAGATGGATATTCCGACAAAGGTGAGCATTGTAGCATAGAGAGACACCAGCTCATTTTCAAGGGTGTTCATTTCGAAATACAATCATGTTTAAGATCAATAGTTCCCTTTCACTCATCTTAGTAACATGTTTAGCTAATTGGTGTAGCTAATTAATTTGAAAAACTTTGGGCAATCGTATATAGATATTTTAGGGAGAATTTAGCGTGTTATAATGAATAAGTAACTCTAATCATTGGCCTGACACTGTCGTAGCTGAAATCCTGTCTTTTTAAGTTAATTGAGGTATTTTAGTTTGCGAATGTTGTGATAAATGAAATTTGTTGAATAACCATCACAGGAGATTTGTAGTGCGCTTTCAAATCGATCTTCGTCGTGCGGCGAAGTAAGGACATTTATGCACATAAATCTGTTCTTAGTTGCTTGCTTCATGCACTGGCTTCCGTATCATTCCGTTGTGTTCCCCAATCCTCCAAAACTGTCTAATTTCGTGTCTAATTTTGTTCAACATTCAGTTGGGAATGGTAGAGCTAAATCTGATTTATTAGTTTGCTTTTGTATACAACTGGCAATTATGTAGCAACCCCTAGGACATTGTCAAATTTGAGGATTGTAATGACATTATTGTTTCAAGTTATATCACACAGCCAATGAAGTGTGGCGCGGAACAAATGGCAAGTTCGAATTTCCGCCTCCGGGCCCACCGACTTCGAGCATAATTTTCGCTTATCCTGTGCGACGTTTTATGAAATTAATTTTATCATTTTGTGGCGGCGGAGAGCAGACCGTCTATTCCTTAAAAAAAACTATCACTTCATATACACCGAAAAGCCAAATTTCAAACAAACAAATATTCGACTCTGTTCATAAAAATCTCGCAATTTATTTTTAATTTTGATAAATTATTTCCTACCTCATGTTTTCGTACCGTTATCTCTTTGTTTAGGGAACTTTTGGAATCGGAAGAAAATAAGGAAGCACCTAGAAGAGCAACAACAAGATTGAAAATATCCTTTTTAAATTATGGATACGAGGTTCATTCGATTGGTTCAAATAATGATCGCAACAATACATAATTTTTTTACTGAAGCCTTGAAACTTTTCTCTGGAAGATGACAAAAGTGCGTGAAATTAGTGATTATTGTTTTTATTTGCGGAATTGAATTTATGTTTCCTTGTTTTCGACGTATAGATAATTGATTGTACAACACATGAGTAATCAAGAGATAAATCTACGTTTGCTAAGAACCCGCATAATATGAAGGCTATATGAATCACTTCCCCGGGGCTGGAGCAAAGCTAAACACATGAATTTTTGGCAATAAATTTGAGTTTCCCCACATGGTGATGAATTACAAACAATTCTGTTTAGTATAATGATAGAATTGGGTTCCAAGACCATCTCATGTATACGCATACGCGATGATTGGCAGCAACCACGAAACCTGTCGAATGCATCCGTCCTTCTTTTAGAACATCATATACTACTTAATAACAAAATCTGAGTCCAACCAAGAAACATCCATCGCGCTTCCATCCCAGTATTGTAAAAATATTCCAAACAAGCATCGGTGCTGCATTGCACCGATTGTGGACCTTGCCTTAGCTTCCACGTGAAGCTGACCTGAAATTTGTAAATGATGATTTATCCTTGTCTTTGCAAAAATATTGGATTTTAAGCAAACTCGTATTAATCTTAGAATATCGGAACATGGATAAGCAACAACGACAAAACCTGTGGTGTACATTTTTTGCGTTTCGAACGTCAGCAATTACCCTTCTATTGAAGCTGAATGCAAGCAAAAATTAAAAAAATGTTTTGCAATGCCTAAGATTCGTGAGACAGCCTGGTCAATGATGCACCCACCATCGAAATGCAGTTCTTTTTTCTGGATTAGGGGTATCATCAATTACACATTGAGATCCGAAATAAACCAGCATGTTTGTACCAAATTTATTGTGTTTTTTTAATTTTAAGCATATAGCGCACTATAATAATATAAAACATGGATCATCTTTCTGGTTGTAACTACACCTTTGTTGACCAATATACACTGTTGCAAGGCTCACTGAAAAAAAGATTGCTGTCTCCATCAGATAAAAGTAAATAGTCAGAGACCTGTTGTGGAGTGTAAGTGACTATCACATTATAATTGTTATTTCGCTGATCTTCAGCGCTTGGCCGTAAAACATTATGATTTATTATTTTATCGTTGTAGTTCTTCATACGAAACATTCCAACAGCGAAATTCAAGTAAAACATTGTTAATAACTGTACCACTCATTCGAGTCTCGCTGAACCTAATATCCGAGTCTCACCCCGAAGACAGCAAAGAGCCAGAAACCGTTTGTGAATTGTACATGCTGTGAATGTGAGCACCACAATAAAAATTGAACTTCTTCAAGAAATCAAGATACACGAATCCTGATCGCATTGTTGTCCAAAATGTGTTCGCCGAGGGCACATTGTCGTTTCAGGACTTTCGGCTATCAAGCTTGATGAAATAATTAAGTTAAATTTCAAAGTGACATGCGAGCTTAATATTTGGAGCTTTTGCAGCGTTCGTTTTAACCTTACTTCTCGTTTCTCCTGCAATTCGTCGTTAACCTTCTTCGTAATTGATTTCTTATCGGTCCATACGTGGTAGTCAACGGGAGGTGTTGGTTGATCGATGACCCAGTCAACTACCATGCCTGTATGAATTATCGCACGATTCGATTGACAACTTTAGCTGTTCAACATTCTGCAGACAGAGAAACACCCACTTGAACACATGTTTCATGGCAAGAAGCAGATATCATATCTACAAGTTAACGATTACACACTCTAGATCAAATTTTCAAAGGTTCTTCTTTGCTGTCCGAGTTTGTTTTATATGGAACTCACTGCTAAGGCTGAACAAGTTCAAGGCTGAACTTGACACGTATATCTTGACCAAATCCAACTTCGTACCTAAGTATATAAGCTGACTTTCCATATTGAAAAAACATCTTTGTAATTTTTATGCATGCCCAATATTTTTAATCTATAGTTACTGTAAAGCATTTGCTTTTTAGACCATTAAATCTATGAATTACTTTAAATATGGGAGTTATTACAGTCGAAGTGATTTTCAATTTTATCCACGTGTATCGAGTTAAATTACTATTAATCGTTTCGAACAACTGATTGATGTTCGTTTAACGGTGTCCAATTTCCGACCAGTTTCGCCAACATAGTGTTTGTTCAAATCAAAATAGCATTTTGTGAAAAACGTTTGATTGCTCCTCGCCTGAAATTTTGTCTATACATTAGCTTATTTAGTTGCGTAGTGTTGAACACAGTCCTAAAACGGTGTTTACTCTGATCCGCAGTGGTCTCTTGCTGCCATTTCTAAATCAGTTTCGAAGTATGGTAGAATTCTTCCGGTTCTGTTGGTAGAAGTTAAAGTCGAACGAAAGGAGGACCAAAATGATGGGCAAATGAATGCTGTATAAATTGCCCACAAACCACGCGCTTAAGTCACTTAGAAAGAAGTTTAGCTGATTATGTCATCTAGCTAGCTAGCTAGCCTGAACAAACATCTCGAGCTCGGCGAACACCATTTGAACAGATCCACACCTGACCACATTGCCTGTCTTTTGATTGGATTTTTACAGAACAATCTGGCATATGTGTGTCATTCGATCTTGCCGCTGGCTGTCCTTCAATAAACTTATCTTCTGTGGTGGTCTGCTTTTTATCAGGTCGCAACGAGATTGGTTGGAAATTCTAGTCACTTTTTACCGTTGGTCGTACAAAGTTTCTCTCATTAGCGTGGCATCTTAAATATTTTTTGTCTGATTTTCTTTTTTATAACAGTCAGCTCTCTCGATCGAGTGGCTTTGTTTTTGATCAGCGGGACAATGTTTGTAGATTCTAATAAGGCACGATTTACATTCAACTTGTCCGTGTTTCAGTACGCGTTCGTGATTGCATCATATTCGTATTCGTTAAGTTGTGGACGTAGAGGATTATATAAATAAATTCACCATGAGAAACTTCTAAATTTTCCATCAATCATGCTTCAATTGGTCCTCGAGGCAATGTGTTTGTTGAAGTGTCGTTATTGTTAGACATTGACATTTTACTGTGTATTTCGAGTGTCAGGGCATGAAAGGTGGTAAAAAGTCGAATAAAATTTAGCTATTGAATATTTCGAACAATCAATCAAAATTCCCAATTTTTAAACTAAAAAAATAATAGCAGCGAATGATATTGCTTTCGGTGTTTCACATCACGCGTTACGATAGATGAATGAGATAAATAGAAAATCGGTTACCTTAAACTGATTCAATGGATGTCACTTTCTGACAAATCATTAACATATTAAATGCTAATGTTTCCTGGAGGCCTAAAACTTCAGGAGCCTCTAGGATTGATCACAAAATTTTGAATGGTTCTAATGCTAGTTGGTCAGCATATTTCAAAGCTATAATGGACTATTAAATCAAGATTCAAGATTCAAGATTCAAGAATTTATGGTTACAAAAAGCACATAGCTTTGATACGGATTTCAATGAATAGCAAAGCTATTTAACAAACCTTCGTTTGCTCCATTTACCAAATTGATGGATGCTCAAAAATATGTTGAGTATCAAATCAGTCATTCAAACTCTGATTTATATTTTTACGCATCAATATAATTCACTATCGGGACAATGCTTAATGGGATCAGTCCAGGCTTTACTCATGAAGGAAGCTACAAATGATGCGGAAGCGTTGCAAATACAAATATTTTGTTCGAGATTGAGGGTTTCATTGTCTTAACATCTGTGTTGTGTTTTCTACCGACTGAGTAGTTTGGTTTTGTTGACGATATGGATACCGTAGGGGCGCAGACCAATATGCATCACTATTGCTTTAACCCAAACGCATTCCAGCAGCAATAATCGAACACATTTCGTTATAAATGGTAAAAATTTTAATAGTTTGTGGTACTCACATTCCCATCCTTTATATACCATTACCGGTTTATGAATATTTGCCGTCATCAGTTGGATTGCATTATAATAGAGCTGGCAGTATCATTGCTATGAACTTTCCAAATTAATTATCGTGTATAATTCCACCGTACTCATTTACGTTAATGCAAATTTACCCGACATAAAATATTGATACCAAAATAATTACAGACGTTCCGATTTGGGAATAGATGTTTTATTTGTCTGGCAGATGCATTCAATAATATATTAAAACCGAAATCAAGGGTTTAATATAGAACTCAGACGCTAAATCTTATTTTAAATAAATATTGCAATTGCATGCAAATGCCTAATTCCATCATAAATTAAAGATTAGGATATAAGCTATACTTAATTTGTGTTAAAATTGGTATGCTATTATTTGAGAGAATATAACGCCTGGGGATATTTAATGCGAAATTGGACATTCAAAGGAATAACTTTCGTGAGTCATACATTTGATATACTTTACTCGTTATTTTCTATATTTACATTTTCATTCATACCTTATTTCTGTGGTGTTTTTAAGTGTTAACTTTTTTAAACATAAACGTTTGATTTCTTGAATACTTATTTCACTGTGCAATGAAACTCGTAACTGGTTTCCAGAATCTAACCTATGAGGAACTAATGCAAAAAATTATCCTCCTTCTCCAACGATAGCTTCGGAGAGATGTCGTACTTAAATAAGAAATATAACGTATGCCATATCAGCAATTGTAACATTTATATGAATATGGCGGATCACGACTTACACTGAGCCACCAAGCAACACTAAAAATTAACCCATACCCGCTGGTATTTTTTATGTACGTGTCTGTTTATTTTGAAATTATAAATTCTAGTGTACTAGTCTTACGTGTCTCACTTAGCAGTCCTGGTACTCAAAACCTAACCGGGCATAAGTTTTCATCTGCTTGCATTTTTTTGAACTTAAAAAATACCGACCACCATCCATTGCCCCGCTCTTGTCCGCATACATTCTTTCGCCGAGTGACACAGGACCACGCATGTAGGCTAGAAGCTAAATATTGCTCTCACACTCCCTAGGATACGCGCAACGTTAGATTATTGTGAAAATGTTACTTTATCTTCAAAAGAACTATGGCTATGACAACCTTGGAACATCGCGATTCTTTGACGTCTACATGTGTGATTCAGTAGTTGGTACATTTCAAAGTTTTTTGCTGGACTTCTCCGGTCGATAACGACCATAGATGTACATCACAGGTGCAGCATTTAGAATGAATAAATAGTTCGAATGGTGAGTGGCAATCTCTCCCGAAGCGCTCACAGCGAAGTACACGGTTATATGCTCCATAAAACTCTACAACATTTAAAAATATTCAATTCTTTCATTGATTGCTTGCGAAACTGTCACATAGATTTATATCAACGAGATCGTTGTAGCATCAAACGTCATATAACTTCCCGTTTTCAACGAAGAAATCCGTATGCCAATGTAACGCCTCTTGTCGGGATAACATTCAGTCAAAATGAATCACCGGCTTCGGGGGCTGTTTGAGTGCGCGCGTGCAAACTGTATCATAAACAAGCAATTTTCAAACGAATATTGCACATTCGACGAGCGTAAACTTTGAATACCAATGTGACACATGCTGCTGTGCTATTTCCCTTATATGACGTTAAATGAAACGTATCAGTTTTCAATATTTAGTTCCAAGAACAACACTTCGACCGCGTATTTGATTATCTATCGAGAAACTCTTTTTTCATACTCACTTGCTTATCATCACGAAAACTGGTTTTGTACAGTTTACACAGATGTTATGCTGCAATTTATAATGAAATGGAAATAAACGCAGGTCTAGCAATTCTACGAATAAAACATTCTAACTGTTCGCAGGAAAAAATTGCTCGAAACAATTATTATGCTAGACAACGAAATTTCGCGTGGAAATTTCAGCTGCTCTGATTCTCACAAGAGAAATCACATTGAAGGATTATAAGGGCACTCTAGTTGCAGATTTATGTTTACTTGTTTAAAAAAGTTCAAACAGCTTTATCCTTCCAATTATAGAATAATGAACTCATGCAGTAAATCGATATTTGCTAATGAAGCAAAATTTTCTAGTTACAATTTTTCGCACATTGGAAATTTCTAACATGGAAATTTATTCTTTGGTTAAACACAAAATATTGGCAAAGAAATTAAACGTTACACACTGCTTTGGAGAAAAAAGTTATATGCGCATTTGCATGCATTCTCAGCTCACATACAAACTACAGCCAGTTTCATGCTGCTTTCACTCATCAGGTAGGGACAGTAAGATCAAAATGCGCGTGCCTTGATCTGCAAGGTAATATTGTTACAATAAGGTAAAGATAACCCTCAAGGCATTCAGTGCCTTTAGCAGTTCATTATCACCATGTGTTTGGGTATTCCCGTTAAAGTTATTGGCCGCTAAACGAGAATCATCAGAGTAATAAGAAACTTGGTCTCAGAGAATAAATGAATCATAACATTGTCAAGGTTGTCTTAGCTTGCGTAGTTTGGATATGCTGGGTTATACAATAACGATGTCAGATACATAAATCGATTAGCTAAACCGAATATGACGTGAAACAACCGGAGATAATTATAACGATCCACGTGTGATAGATTTCTAGAAAACTGACTTATTTGTTGTGCTCATTGAGTATGCACAGCAGTTCATGGTTTTTGTGGCTAAATGTGGTTTTGGAAAAAGCTTCCAATTTGAAAATAACTCTAGTGTCACGCATCTAATATAGCATCTTACAGCTAAATCGTGCACACGTGGTCCTATGAGACCCGGTGGAAATGATTCTACTGACAGGTAAATGGGCGAAGGTGGCTTACTGGATATTTATTAACGGTTTGATCGATGGAGCTCGTTGGTCCATTAAGACAGTCCAGCTAGTGGGAGGAAGAACCTTATCTTAAACTGATTCTGTGTTGTAGTTACATCCAATCATGATAAATGGTTCAAGTGTGAATCTGGAGGAAAACTTCGGAGCCAGGGCGAATTTGAGCAGGTCCAGGTTGTACTCAACTTTGTTCTAGCCACTCCTTGGACGGCATCATTGTCCAAATACATCAGCCTAGCTCTTTCTCTGGTTTCAGTGGTGTCGTGTAAGGGAAGCAGTTGCAGCAAGAGTAAAAGCTAGTTCTCCACAGTAAATTGTCATGGTGCACATCTCAGCGCACCAATTGCGAGGACAATTAATTTCGCTTCCATGGGTAAGAACACGAGATATAGAGGATACCGGTTAAATGTTTGACTCGACTAGCGTTGTACTTAGTAGTTTGGCTGCTTATGATTTTAGGAGTGATCTCCAGATCCCATCGGACAGATAATGCTCGCCTCACTCCCTTCAGTATTCAGCTAAAAATGTGTCGTCTCGATACGGTCAGCTATCCTCATTGGTTACATGGGGATTAGAAACTAACCGAAGTGCGGAATTAATTTTTTGCACAACCAAATCCAACTGCTAGCACACACAGATCAACTTCGCAAAAAATAGAACCTGGGACATGCGGTCCGTGCATCCTGGATTTCACTGCGACACGTTTCGGTAAAAATGTACTCTGGTGAGCTTCGATTGTATGGAGTTCAATTGATCTGCGAAATAGCATACTGGATGCTGAAGAAGCAGAAGCGAACGGACTTGAAATATAAATATGAAGTGCAGTAGTGATACTATTATCTCGGCCAAAGTTTACATACCGACGCTCTCTGCGACGCCCGCTGTTAAAGGCGCTTTTTACCATAGTCTACCAACAGTTCCTAAATCGTGCATTTGAAAATCTGTGTTGTGCCTTTGATTGATTTCAATGTCAGTGTAAGTGCATATTACGTGTCTTGGCCAAACTATGCACAGAGTTTAGTCGTTGTATTTCAAAAAATCACAGATTAATGTCTCCTTAAATCATTCGCGCTCGAAGTATAGGCATTTGCTTAAACTTAGCCTCATTAGGCGCACTAATTTGACAAGCGAACAGCTCACAGGTTCACATTAAGTAGCAGACTGCGACGCAGACTATTCACTGGTTTATGTAAAACTAAATTTTCGCTGGACGAGATATCTCTGCGCAAAATTGAATATTATTTAGGGATCGACGTCAATCTTGTGTGCGAACCTTATTTTGATGTTCGGTTTGAACATGAATTTCAAATGAATGCTGAAAAAAAATAATTTACCATTTTTCGAGCAGCAAGAAATAAGGTCCAACAGACTGCAAGACGATGTGTAAATGACTAATAGACTGAAATCAGCATCAGTATCCAAAAAGCTGCCAATACCAGTAATTTTGACGATATGTACGATGGGATCAAACGAGTCGTTTGTCCAAACAAAGTAAACACAACTCCCATTAAGTCAGTATCTGGTAACCCGATTGCTAACAACGCTCCGAGGTAAGGATAGGCCGAGCACCTCTTATCTATCTACTCTAGGGACATCACTGTTTCACCTCAATTACATGAAAATGTTGAACGTTTATCAATCGTTGAAAGTCCAGATATTCCATCTAAGTTTACAACGCTTATCAGAGCAATAGACAGCTTAGCGAGCAAAAAGGTATTTGGTGACGACGAATGTACACAACATCTCATAAAAATAGAACAGATTTAGTACAAACATTTCTTCGTTTCCACCTTTAGTGCTTTTACGAGGAGTAAATCTCACAAAATTTGTTTGATTTCCATAGGTATATTCTATGGTATACTATAGCTATTTGCTTTTTTAACCCTGATTCTTGAAACTTGGAATGCGAAACACTAAGTTCATCACATTATTTGAGCATGAGGGTAACAGTGTTGACGGCAACATTTATCCAAAAACTTTTCGTCTGAATGTTTTGACAAATTTGATCTTAAAGTTTTACTAATGTGGTTTTAGGAATTAATTAATAATATTTACTCTGGGTCTCAATGTGGCTTCTACATGGGAAGATCAACCGTCGACAGGACATTCTCTTTGAAACAACTTCAATAAAATTGTATTGACCAGCGTATGTCAGGATATACCGTATCTAGTGATTTACCGAAGGCATTCGACTCCTTTGACAGAAGTGGTCTCTTAAAAATACTTGATCTTATAAGCTGTCCTCCAAGATTGCTCAAACTCGTTATTGCTTATCACTCTGACCTGAATGGCTGAGACTGAATGAACGAATAATTAGTTGAGGCTTCAAAAAAGTATGTGTTCTTCTTTCAACGTTGTTCGTTTATTGTAGAGATTGCTCAAAAGTATCACAAAATGAACAGTATCAGACACTTTTCCGAGGCCAACCATATTCAAACCAAGGTAAATACTTACAAATATTTTCATTGTCTGACTTGTTTGTAAAATCCAATGCGGTTATATTTTGGCATTGTTCGAAATCCGAATCACTGTGTTTATACCAACAAACGGCAACACTTCTTCAATACGTACTGTCTGAAAATCATTTTTTAAACACAAGGGCTGATGTTAAAAAAACATATGAAGTAAAATTAAAAAATAAATCTTTGTTCAGACATTTTTTAAAATTTCAGGTTCAGACGAATATAAAGCACATACAGAATTCTGAACAATTTACAAAAAACAAAATTACAGGAAAATGTACGCATAATAGAAACGTGAAACTGTAATCGTTCAATAAGCAGATTCTTTTGACAAACGAATCTCGATGCGAATCCGATGAAGTACCTCCGGCATGCAGACGTTCCAGAAAGAAGTATGATGTGCTTTGTTCAAGCCTCTGAGGAAGCTTGAAATTCGAGGAGATTTCCATTGAAGTATCATTGGAATTATCATCGAAGAATAAAAAAATTTCATGATAAAAATGCTCAATTGCAAATATTTCCATCACACGCACACACCCCACGACCGTTTTCGAGCAGTTTGCACTCATCCGGTAGGGATAGTAAGATCAAGATCAGGTAATGGAAGATTCGTAAACAAGTTGCGCTTGTGTGCCATTGTTGGATAAGGATGATACGACCAACCTGTTCAATCACATGTGCCCCAAAACATGTTTGTTTCAAGATATTTTGAAGAATATTTCAGTGACGAACAGAGCTTGCGCTGGATACGATCTTGATACAATACAATTTTTTTCAAATAAATGTAGAGAAAATTGCAGTATCGAAATGGGCTGAATAACGCGAAGCGATGGAGAATATTCGAAGATGGAAATGCCTTAATGCGTCAATGTAACGATATACACGTACACCGATAATTCTAAAATCACTGGTGCGAAAAATGATATAAAAACCTTGAATCTATTTTAACTGAATTTCGTACAGAAAATTACTACGTTCATCAGATGGAATAAAATGTAACAAATGCTCTGTGTTCAAATGTATGTATAATTTATATAGTCTTAAGTTTTTACCATTTAATTTCGAATTTATACAAGCTGCCAGCATCAAAACACGCACACTAATAATTACGAAACGATTTTGTGGATCATAATAAACTACCGGAGCGAAATTTGAAACCCAACCCAAAGAGTTTACACGAAAGTTGGTTTAGGAAGGTAACCATTTTTATCCCCACCAATCTGGTTACAAGAGGCACATAAATATACTTTAAGATTCGTTCACAGACGTTTATTTGATTCAAACCCCTTTTCAGAGAAAATTGGTTTGATCATTTGGTGGATGACTAATGCTGGAGAAAGTACAATTTCAAATCCGATATCGAAGACTGTTTATTAATTTTCCAAAGTAACCTGTTGCGCAACACCTGATTACGCACATAGCACAGCAATTCGGTAAACTGAGTTTACTCGATATCTCTTTCTTTTATATAACATAAATCGTAAAATTATTTTCGATGAATTATCTGCTTCTATTAATCATTGATCGAAGAATCGAAAATTTTCATTCAAATACACCAAGCGATTATATGGTGGCGATCGTTTTAAATGTTTCAATTGAAAAAAAAATAATATTATACTGGGCGATTATTTTTCGCTTAAATTTAAAGTAAATGTAAACGCCAAATTTGGTGTAAAACGGTTGTTGGTACAGAACAAAATTGTACAAATGTGGCATACAAGTGTAACTTGTTTATCTTTGTTCCATTGTTTCAAACGCATGCGAATCCTAATCCTACTGTCCCTATTTGATATGTGCCAACAGCATAAAACCGGTCGTGGTGTGTGTGTGATGGAAATTCATGCAAATGAGCTTTTTTAAACAAAATTCCGTTGTACGTCACTGTTTTTACAATGTCAACATTACTCATAAAAACCCATATTGGTTAGCATTTCTATCGCTCACAGAACACATTACGGAAATATAAGAAAATGCGTTTTTGATTCGAACTAATGTGTTTACGTTCATCCACATGTGGGAGGCCTCGGGAGATTGAACATGTTTTCCGTGACAGCCATATCCAACAGTAGCTCTAAATTTTAAAGTCAAATTTCTGTGATCCCAATGTTCTAAATCGGGCTAGTCTTGAGTGCGAAGAACAAGAAAGCTGCAGTCGGGTTTGTATGATGGAAACCTGTGGAAACCTGTTTTCATCAAACCATGTGACTAACCTCATTCACATCCAGGTGGACACATGTGATTGAACAACTCGGGCTAATATAATAGAGGTTTCGAAATTCAAACTATGTTTTCCGTTTCTTGACGGTTTCAATGCATACGAATCTTAACTTACTACACAAATCTGATGAGTGCTTCATCACGAAACCGGGAGTTTCATGAAAATTTCTGCAAAATATTTGGCTCAAGCCCATGTGTGTTTGCACACATTGTCCGTTATAGCCTCATCAAAATGTAGCTACAATTTTCATACTTTGTTTAATATCATCATAGATTATCCCATCCGTTTTTTCTGAAATTTTAACCATTCTTCTCACACTTGAACAGTCTTATCGTATGCCCGTGAAAAATCGACAATGAGCTACGCAACAAACTATTTTGCCCATCTCAGATTTTCTGACACTCTCGGATGCAATGTAGGTACAATCGATCGACTGAAATTTAAATTGGATATTCTAGCAATCTTTCTTAACAGAATAATCCACCTAGACCAATTCAACTCAACAACTATGCTGTGGAGTGATTATTGACGTAATGAATGGGCCCAATATTGTAACGCGAGATAAAAACGTTTCGGAACTAGTTACCTCGACAGTTTATTCAACTGAATCGTTTGATAACTTGGCCCTTTTTTCATTGTTTCTATTCTCGCTGAAAGTGAGAGAACTATTCGCATTGGATTTGTAAAATGGGTTTGTTTTCGAGTAGGCTTTAAATAAAGTTACATAAACAAGTATATCTATTAATTTGTATACTATTTTATTTCTCACATTTTAATGAGATACAGATTTATACGTTAATGGGTCAATCGTTATAATTCATTGTTCGAAACATTATATAACCCGAAGGTTGAACTTTTTAAAATTTAAAAGTTTTCGTAAGGCGAACCGGTTCATGCTTATACTGCATCATCCACCATTATCCTGATTAATACAATGTCTATCAATTTCTGTTTCCAGAGAATTTAATCAAATTCACCAGGAAAGGAAGATGTAGATTTTTGATTACCGATTGATTTACAGATTTTCTATCATTCCACTGCACACCAGGACGCCATGTATTAATCAGGATGAGTTTGTAAATAAGTAGCTCAAGTCAATCAAATATTAGCTGATAAAAATCGTCAGCTACATAGTTTGCTGTGGAAAATGATGAATATGCTGTTAAATTCATCGGTTTCTTGCAATGGTATTCGCATTTTGATTACAAGTAGTTTTCGTAACGAAAACGGTGAAAAGCAATATCTTTGAATATCATATTTACAAGCACAAACAAATTATGGTCAGCATATATTTAAAAAACATTACGATTGTTCTCATGAAATTTCTGCGCATAAAATTCTAAGTCTGATTAATATAGAATAGTAGATTACTTTTTAATTACATTATTCTTTCAGAAACGGTTTGAAACGTTTTATCCATGTAAGCAGCACACCATCAAAAAATGTTTCTTAAATCACTCGTGTTCGAATAATCACTTTTATGAAACGGAAATTCGCTAAATGGCCTTATTCCACTGTCTCGTCTGAAAACGTGAATTTCCTGACAAAATTTCAAGCACAAAAAATAGATTATCAGTGTAAGATTAAGTGTGAAAATACACATTTTCCAATAAATGTCGACGTGGGTTATGCGTATTTTTTATACGAATTGAATTGGATCGACCGAAGTGTTAATTCATGGTCGTAATATTTCGTTTCAGAATAAGATACATAATCTGATGAACGCGGTAATTGAGCAGAAATTGATCCTCCATATCTTGCAAATTGATACTGACCAATATGGTAGATATTAATTCAGTTATTTATTCATTTAATTTAATTATGAACAATACCTAGTTTATGTCGCTCATTTCTAGGTTAGACATTCCGTCGTTATTCACGTTGTTTTGAAAGGGAATAAGGCTACACTTATTCGCAAACGAATTTAACCAAATACTGGAAGCCTCAATTACAAATTGTAGTTTAGACAAACGGTTCAATGACCATCAACATCAATCGCAATTCTCATGGGGCATGTCATGGAAGCATTCAGTGTGTGACGGGCCAATTCCTATCAAATGCCTTTCAAACAACTGGCTGTAAAAAATTATATTTGTATGCCACTGTTATATAGGGTTCATACAAAGAACCACAATGTTCAAATACAAAATCACAAAGTGAATTATAAAAGGCCAATGAATTGTGGTGCTCACATGATGTACGTGATGGGGATGGGAGCACCACATTAAACTGTTCGTACAGTTGATGAAAAAATTGGGGTCTAAAAGTCGGCGATATATGATAAATATCGCTGAGATAGTGAATAATTGTTGTTTGTCCCCTTCGATCGATATCGACCATGCATGTATATCACAATCACATAGTTTCTTTCATGTTCCACAGCTTTTCGAATTACGAAACAGTCCGATTTGGAACACACGCCGGCAGAGTTCGCAACGATAGACAGAATTCGGTCGATTGGTGTCAGTTGCACGCCAGAGGCGTGATGTGAGTTCACCACCCAAGAGCTGTATCTGCACATCCCAGCTTGCAGACGACGCTTTAAACAATGCTTCTGATGTGAGCGGTCAAGATCAATTCTTCCTAGCACTTGGGGTCTTTCATACATATTTTGCAAACGTCTTTGTACCGCAAATGCAGTCCGCCAAATAGTTAACTTCCTAATTTTAACTCAAAATACAGTAGATCTTTCGAAATGTGACCATTTTCCATTCTGTAGACGTGATCAAGCTGGGATGCCGTAGTAGCGTGAAAATGCTCTATTAAAAAGTTTTAAAATCCATTTCATCATTAGTGAATTTATCCATCCACCAAATGTTCAATATCCGACAAATTATTCGTAGAATTAGAGCATTCAGCTTCCGTTCGTGTCTTTTGTGCGTAGTACATATTTTACTGCCGTGCATTAAAGCATTTCTTTGTCTGCACAGTCAAATTGCGGTTACTCCAAACACGAGAGAGTTTCATCGGGTCCAAATAACACCTGCTCTGTCAATCCACTTATTAATCTCCGTGTCTAGCGAGATGTTATCCGCAATGGGTGAACCAAGATATGTGAAATGATATACAGATTCAAGCTGACAGTTTCTCCATGCTGATTGTTAGCCCAAAGTCTTTGATAGCCGACGAAAAACAGTCCATTTGCGAGTAAAGGTTTTTCTGGGAGTGAGCAATAATGGCTGTATCGTCGGCAAATAGCAGTTCGCATGTTATCACATTTCGTACATTGATTTATTCTCTGAACCGGTTCAGGTTGAAAAGCTTGCCATCACTTGGTGTGCGAAGTTGAACGCTTTATATTCTCGTATTCAACGCGTGCTTCAGAAGCAGAGAGAAATACCGAACAGATTGGGAGCAAGAACATACCCTTGTTTGACGCCGAGGAGAATTTCAAAGGCTTCTGAACCGAAACCGTTAAAATGGACTGGGCCACTCGTTCCTAATTGGAACGAAATAACGAGTTTGGGCAGTCTTGTAGGCAGCCTATCTGACCTAGCATTTTGAAAAGACTATCCCTGCTGACGTAGTAGAATGCCTTAGTTAAATCAATAAAAACAGCGTATAATGGCATACGCTGTTCCCAAAACTTTACTTGAAGTTGTCTCAGGGAGAACATCATATAAACGGTTGATCTTTCCCTGTGGAAACCACATTTAGATTCAGAGTAAACTCTATCTGCCAAAAATTGTAGTCGAATCTGTAATACTTTATCGAAACTATTTGCCTACAATATTCAGAATGAAGATTTCTCTGTAATTGTTGCAGTCGCTTCTATCACCATTATTATTATATAGCGTGATGAACTTTGTGTCTCGCATCAATTGTGGGAAAGAATACACCAGCCAGCACTAAAAACGGATATGGAGAAGTGGATGTAATGATGCTGTTCACTGCATTTGATGAGTTTTGGAGGAATTCTGTGATCGTCAGGGGCCTTCGCATTCGCTAAGCGGTCGATTGCCCTATTGAGCTTATCATGAGTAGGTGGAGTATCTAGATGTTCAATCGTTGGCAACGGCTCAACATTTTCAAGTAGATGCGGTAAAAAAAGTACTGTATATAGACAGCGAGAGCTTATAAGTGCAGTATCCATCTTTCTATTTGCTTAGTTTTGTCGACAATCGGGTTACAAGATACATACTTAATCGGAGCCGTTTCAAGCTTGCTTGAACCAATGGCTCTATTGATCCCATCATACATACCGTGAAAATTTCTATTATTCACAGCCTTTTGGTTACTAAGGCTAATTTCAGTCCAATAGTCATTTGAACATCATCTTGCAGTTTGTTGGACAACAGATCTAGCTGCTCTGTCGGCATAACTTTTAAAGTCAAGAATGCTGACCTTTTATTGGATTATTCGTTTCCCGAACACTTATATACTGCTTAATCTAATTCCTTATCTTGGTTTACACTTACACTTCAATTTTTACCATCCCATGGTTGTTGTTAGGCTTGTTGAATTTTGGACCATTAAAAATCTTGAATTAACATGAATCCAACAGAGCAGTAATCTCAGAAGCTTTTGCTTCGAACCAGTCGCTCGTTCGAGCTTTCTTCGGACCGTAAGTGGAAAGTGCGTATGCAGCTTCTTAGTGTTTCCCAGTTTTCTGAATCGGATTCGATTGGGTTTGTGTTGTTTATCTACGCTGCGAAAGCTTTCGCAAATCGCACATCTAAATGAAGTTCGCACATACGAGTGACGTCAATCCTTGGTTTAGCAGACAATTTGGTGCGGTGAAATTTCGACTGGAGAAACTTCATTTTCAACAAACCAGTGAATGGTCAGTGTCGCAGTCTGCACTTTGATAATTGCAACGAGTTTCGCTGCGTTATTGAGGCGAAATTCAGTTAGAAATGATGATAAAAATAAAAGCATGTTCTGAACTTTATCGGCCAGGCTCTTTCATACGAAATTGAGAGCCTTACGTTCTAGCGATTGTGTGAGTGCATTTGCGTTTCAGAGTGCGGACCACCGTAAACCGGGATTGCCATGCGAACAGACAGAAAACCGGCGAGCCATTTCATGAGTTTTCCCGTGGTGCCCATATCCAGCGTCTTTGAAAGGAATAGAAAATGATTGTTACTTTTAAAATATTAATATATATTGAAATAACTAATATGTAAGCAATTTGCCTAATCAAATGCTTGCTTCTAACCCTTCAATGTCGTGAGGATATTGAGCCGGGATTAATTTTGCGTATTTTATCGAGTTATTCGCGGTCCACATCAACTCAAATAATAAATATGTGTCTGCATACATTTGTTGTATGTATAGCTTGGTCTTAATGGTGGAGAAAACGAAAAAATGTTCTAATCGATAATAAGTTTTATAAAACAGTCCAACGGGTGAGGGTATTCCGCCATCAAATATATAATTTAAAAAACCCTGCAAAATCTGACAATCACTTTTAGATTTTGCGAATTCGATATTACACCTTGCCTGCAGCATAATCATCAAGGTATCCTAATCATAAAGCAACCTATTTTACATAGTTCCGGTCTCTGACAATTTAGCTTACGCTTGCTAACCATGTACCACAATACTTTGTCCGTTTATGCTTTCCCAAAACTCTCACATCCAAATTTTCATCAGTAACTAGAAAACAGATTTGTGAACAATGGAAAAGTGTGTTCTGTCAAGTAGGATTGCGTTTACACGCATCGACAGGAAAAGCCCTAAGTGTAACAATACTTGCTTCGATGACCGTTTGTCTGAACACACATTTTCCGCAACATTTCATCCAACCGTTTCAAAACGTGGAATTATTTTACTCCTTAGGCGTACTGCATAATTGTTTAACTGTCATCAATCCTGAATCTTGAAACTCCTATGATTAATATGTCCAATTATTTAAAAGGACGGATAGAGATTAAGCAACAAGTAGCTCTGCATCTTGTATGTATTAAACACTATTCAGCTCATAATAGTGGTGTTCCGCGTAGCTAGCTTGAGCGCGATGTTGCATTCAAGGCAACAAGTTTAAAATATTCATTCACGCATAAAAATTTAATGTTCAAACACATTGACACAATCACGAAATAGAAAGTTTGTAATGAATCGGTAAGAGTAGTTTATTGGAAACGTTTCGCTTCTGACTCAGAAGCTTCGTCATACCAAGGGTGTCAGTACGAACAGAGATCAAGCTTAAATTTCATTCACCTGACCAATCCTAAGCTGGTTGGTGAATGAAATTTAAGTTTGATCTCTGTTCGTACACACAATCTTGGTCTGACAAATCTTCTGAGTCAAAAGCAAAACGTTACCAATCAACTGCTCTCCCCGATTCATTACAAATTTTCTTTTTCATGGTTATGATTCTCTGACCAGTCATAAACATTTTCCATTACATTCACATGACATTTCCGTAATTTTTGATCATTCAGATTTAATCGGTATTTCACATGGGTTACATCCACTATGCATCACACACATGGCCCAGTGAGATCATGCAAGTCATTTATGTACGTTGAACATTGCAACGTTGCCGATCATCTACGTTTACACACGTGAACTTGAGTAACGTCGAAAAGTTTGAACTCTGTGATGAATCGACTCGCAATTGATAATGGGTTATGAAGCCAGGGTGTGCGTAGTTAGCGACGGATTGAATGCTACGGAAGATTGAGCAAAACCGCAAGGTAGGTTGACCTGATGTAGTCTCGCACCTCTACAGCAGGGTAAATGTTCAATTCCCAATGTTGAGTTGAAAGGTAGGTCAACCAATTCAGGTAATTTTACGAAATACGACAATCATATGTCTACTATAAATTATCGACCAAACATTTGCCTGAGATTTATTACAGGGAGTCAACAATAATGTAGCAATTCGTTGTTTAGTTACTTGCTCGTTTATTTGAGCAAACTTGAACACCTGAGAACTCCTAAACATATGCGTTACATTACGTATTTCGATATTTTATGCTTATGATGCTATCAGATTTACAATGCATTTTCAAAAGGAAAAAGACTACAATCTCTCCTGCAGCTGGGCTACAGTTTTACACGTCGACATCAACATTTTTGAGTTCTTCCTAAAAAATTGGAAACCGCATTGTTGGATTTAGGCATATAATATAACTTTCATTATGTCCGAGTAATTTCTGATAGAATAAACATTTAGTGAAGACGTGCAAACTGAATCAAATTGTCCAACCTTTCGATCTGCATCACTTATACTCAACCGTTACCTGAACGCAAATTAAATGATCGATCCGTTTCTTTAGAAATGTTCAAAAGAATTGTTCAATCGGATTTATTATAATCGAATCATTGAATTTGTTTAAACTCATTGAGAAAATTGGCGCGTCCCATTGGAATTTGTTTTTCTTGGTTGTCAGTTTTTGTCTGCTGTTGATAAAGTTAGTTGAATGGTTATTGCGTTGTTCAAAACATGAAACACAACTAGTTTTGTAATTTTTTATGTTTGAAGTTTGTCATTCTATATATCATGATTACCATATTGTATACGAAGCCTAGAATTTTAATTTCTTTAAAAAAAATAAAAAGAATAAAATATTGACGATAGTTTCCCAACAGAAAGTTAATTTTAGTTTATTCTGACTTATGTGCAAACAGAAATATATTCTTATGATCTTTCATTTGATATGAGTTTTTCTCGAAAGCGTGAAGTTAGTCAAGTTGTATAATGGGTACAAATCGTTTAGTCATGACACCCAATGCAAATATTCTTGCTCTGTATTCAACCAAATATAGCATAATATTTCCAAATAAACGTGGTTGCAACTTTCTTGAAAGCATTCAGGAACAAATTGGATATATTTATGTGTAGTAATTCCACCCTTCATCCCGCTTATATAGCATGAACTTTATCCAAACGAATATTTGTTCCATCGTACCGAGGCAATACAGGAAATTTTTTCTGACTACAAGAAGTGTCGGTCTTTCCAACGCCTCAACGTTTTAGACATATTTTTTCTAATACGAATATCCTATGTTGTACAGCTACAAGCCTTTTTATACCATAAATTCTTGTCCATTCCATTCGTGTTACTGTCAATTTCTTACTTTGCGGAAAAGTAGTTTCGAAAACACTTCTTATTTGAAAACACATTACAATCAAACACCATCAAGTAATTTTACTTTTGCCTAATGCTGATCATCAGAAGCCGTACACGGCTCACAACAATTTCTTACTTTGCTTATACGAAATATTTCCGTCTAGCCGAAAAGGAACATTTTTCGTTCGCTTCAGTGCAAAGTAGCGACGAGCCCTCGAAAATTTCGATTGCGTATTCAAGGTTGCTTTATCGATTTTAGTGCTTTTTAACTAACAGTTCTGGAAAAACCTGATTCGTCAATGTTCACAAGTCATATTACTCATACAGACACAGTGCGACATATGGCTGGTCTTCATCTCCGATTTCCTTTGAGTGAATCTGTATAAACGTAAAGTTTCAATTTTTTATTAACTATTGTTGTAGACCTTTTATTAACTGGATTTCGTGGGTCAAGGTTTAATTACATTTTCTCTGGAAAGTTTCATCCAAGGCTCAATTGAACTTAGACTGTCCGCTTGACACTGCTGTGTCGACGCCGGTTCCTTTTGCCAGTTTGATCAAAATGAGCATCTATCCAGCTAAGCCTCTGCTCTAAACATTAAATTTTTAACCAAATTTATTGAACATGATTTAGCGGGATATAACCATAGGTGAATAATGGAGCAAACACTTCAGTTTATGCTATATAATAATGGGATACACAAAGAGACAATTGGAATAATGTTATAAATGGTGCACATATTAACACGATTTTGGCAATAAATCACTGAATATGAGACTGAATGATTTTCATTCAGCATCAATAGTTGAAATTCTTTAAATGCGATTGGCGATGCAAATGTGGTGTTCGGTTCAATTTCTTTACTTTCTGGATTTCTCATAACTGCATTAATATATATATATACGTTTGTATGTGTGTGTGTATATTTGTGAATGTTTTATGTTTTGTGAATGTTTTATGTACGTATTTCTGCATGTGTGTATGTTTCTTTGTAAGTATGTACAAATGCAGCTACGTATTTATATATGTATGTAGGTATATATGTATGTATATATGAATATATTTAAGAATCTAGATTTTAT
>JACCGJ010003756.1:0-18055 GCA_013407085.1 Atriophallophorus winterbourni | reverse complement strand
CCAGATGAAGTCATATTGGATAGCCCATATTTTCTTCAGCTGAAACCATATTATACACAGGTCACGGAGACGCGTGTCCTGATCAAGATTTGACAGTGATGTTTAACTCCAGCTCAATCAAAATCAGTATAATCAAGTGCAACAAATATTTACGAATTCTGCTCGACCGAACTCTATCGAGAGACAAGACGATTCTCTTATACATCGTGACTATCAAAATCGAAAATGACAACATAAAACATGAAACCATCAGAGCTGGATATGTTGTCAACAGCTAGAAAAAGGAGAATGTTTAGAGACTCTTGTTCATTCAACAACATAGTCATTAATCAACGCCACGCATAAACTTCATTAAGTTTGAGGAAGTCTTCGGCAGCCTAGATAGAATAACTATCAGGAAATTGATGCGCTGATAGTGTATACAACAAAATACATTTAATATAGCCTCAACATATATAAACGTTTTTCATGCCAAATAAATCACAATGAGGAGTTTCCAAACCCTTTCAAAGTATAAGCTATAGGGTAATGGTGGATTGTATCGTGTAGCTGACCATTTTAACCATTGACAAGGACTGGAATAATCATAAGAACTACAAAAAGTGTTAACGCCAAGTTTCAGTGAACCATCACTAAATAGGTGGAAGATCTAACATTCGTAGAACTCAATCGTCGCATTTGCACGCGGTATGTCCAAATCCTGTTGACCTTAACATGAAACCAATCGACACTGTTATTAGACAAGCAATAAACTGGAACCGAAGGGGTCAAAATAGCAATCGAAATGGCATTTACTCAAGTGGAAAGAATTGTAAAAATGAATCCCTTGACGTGAGGTTGTTGCAGCCCATGTTCCACTACAAGTCCCCGGGATTCAAGGTAATTCAAGACAAATCAAGTTTTTGATATTTTAGAAGGCAAATACTATATATAACAAATAAAAAATGTTTTATATGTATGGAAAGTCAGCTTGGGTACTGAGGTGCGATGTTGGATTCACTTAGCATATACTTATCAAATTCAGCCCTGAACATGTTCAGGCTTGACGCTCAAATAATGCATGGAGGCAGAGAGTTTTATATAAAACAAACTCGGACAGCAAAGAAGAACCTTCGACAATTTGATCCAGAGTATGGTATAATTAACTTGTTGCCATGAGATCTGCTACCACTGGCTTCTTGCCGATGAAACAGAAGTTCAAGTGGGTTATCCAATGTATGCAGAATGTTGAACAGCAGGATCAAGTCACCCCTGTCCCGACGTTACGAATAATCAGACAGGTTCAGAGTTGCAATCCTCTCTTCGTAAGGCCTGCTCTTTAGTCCGGTCACTTGTTTTGTATTGCGGTGGTATACGCATTGCAGCAAGGTCATGTCTTTTTGTAACCATTGGGACCATTCTTGAACAGCATACTCCATTGTTGGCCGGATATAGGTGTTGATTATCCGTGGGGTACCTGCTTTGTGAAACTACCCAAGATCATTCTGAGCAGTGCTAAAGTTTAGCCGGACTTTTTATATACCACAGAACACTGACAAGAAGACTTCAAGTTACTGCTAATCCACACACCCAGGTGTTTCTCTGCCGTAACCCATGACAGAGAGTATGTGAGTTCGAAGAATTTTTGAATGTTGAATGATAGGCAGTTTCGTAATGACCGCGTACGAAGTCCTTCGAGTTCTTTTTGTAGAATTTGACTATATTCTATGGTCTGCACTCTAGTCCAAACTTTGATGTCATTCTCAAATAAAATGACTTTACTACATACAATTCAAGGTGTATGGTTCGCATTCACCGGAAAGATTACTGGTCCCAGGACTAAGTCTTGAGGTATGCAACTAGTAACGCAATTGGCTAGACAGTGCTTCGTGAACTCTGACCTTGACAACTCTATCAGCCAAATAATTCGATATCCAGGCCAATAGTCTGCTTCAATTTGTGCAGCAGTATGCTGTGTTCCCACGGTCAATGGCTTTGGACATATCCAAATAACAAGCGTGGATGGGATATCCTTTGACCACGGATCGCGCCCATATAACAAAATTATGAATAGATTGTTGATAGGATAGTGTCTTGTCCTAAATCCGCATGGTTCTTTATAGAGAAACTTATTTAGATCTAAAAATGCTATGAGTTCATAGTGTACAAACCTTTCGATAAGTTTAGAGAGGACTGGTCTATAGTTAAACACACTGGATCGGTTCCTGCCGTTGTATATCGGAGAAATTAATCCTTACTTCCGGTGAACGAAAACCGTACTGCAAATCATTGTCAGATTGAAAAGATCTATCTTAGGTAAACATATAGCATGGGCGCATTCTTTGAAAAGGACCGGAATTATTTCAACAGCTCCTGACGGCATTTTTTCTATTTACAATAACTAGTCTAACCAGAACACTCGGTTTTCACAACAATTTAATTCTGAGACCCGAATGGATGCACAGCATAATCTAATCGCTCATTTGGGCAGAAAAATCTGGGAGTGAATTTGATAAAGTTCGTTAGCGGCTTTGAGAACGGTGAAGGTAGTTGGTTCGAAGTTCGTGAAACTGAAACTTTGGATTTACCACGGACTTATTGTTCACTATTTGATAGAGGATTTTCGGGTGCTAAGAGGTGAAGTGTGCTCTACAAGAGAATCGAGACACCAAGATCATCACGCATCTGAAAATCAAGTGTGATGGAGGCGATTGCAACAATTACCGAAGATTCACTTTTCTGAAAGTTTTAAATAACTTGTTTGCTAAAGTTTAACAGATTCGGCGACCAGAATGTGCTCATAGAATTTACTCCGATGCTAAATGTGGATCAAATGTTGACATGATATTCCGCCAGAGTTTAGTTTAAGAAAAGTGTTAGGAAATAATTCTGTCATTATAGGCCGTTTTTATTGAAATAACGGAAGATTCTACTACGCTATCAGTGAGTGTCTTTTCGAAATGCTTGATCATATACGATGACCTTCAAGACTGCTAAAACTCGTTCATTCTTTACGCTTTTGCACGAAGGGGTTATTCCAGTTTAGCGATAGCAGATCTGAAGACTTTAAAATTCCCAGAGGCGTCAAAAAAGGATGTATTCTTAATCCCAGCTTTTGGGCATTTTCTTGCACTTCTGCTGAAGCACGCTTTTAAGACGAGAACCAAAAGTATTTACCCACACATGCGGTTTGCTGAAACGTTTAACAGCCTGAACCACTCGAAATCACAAACCCAAGTACGGGATACGCTAATTCGTGATCTGTTGTTTGCTGACTATGCAGCCAGTATTGCTCACTACGAAGAACATCTTCAGTCGCTACAGGACTTTGAGTGGAAAATCAGCACAAACAAGCAAGACCAAATTCCCAGCTTAAAGCGCTTTATTGTCTCCATTTTTCAAATATATCATGTTTTCGTATCACTCTATTTCGCTAGCGAAATCTTAAAACGAATTACGAGATACCAGGATATGCAGGGAAACTTTTATCCAAAAATGTTCGGTTATGGCATTTGGTAATAAACTGGATCATACATTAAACTTATCAATCAAGACGACCAATAAAAAACGACATGACCGAACCACGGATCTGTTGTCATCGTTTCCGTAGCAATGTAGGTTTTACGGGATAGGGTTGCTAGCCCTCAGCCCAACCCTCCTCCTTTCTCAGACGGGCTTGGGACCGTCCTTGGCGGAGTTAAAAATACTCGATGGTGAGTTGAAATCAAGAAATCATCATTGGGGAGACCGTAGTGGCGGTAGAAAGACGTTAGCAAAAGCAAAATACGAAATTTCCTGGCATTGACCCTGCGAGTTGAGTAGAACATGCTAATAACATCTCACTTTGAAGGCACTGTGAAAAAGCGTCGTTTGCAAGCTAGGTTATGGCAGATACTACACTCGTTTGCCAATCGTAGATCACGAAGTCAGTGTGTTACTGACATATTTCATCCGTGTACTGCCTATCGCCGTGGGCACTGCATGAGAGATTTTTCTTCTTGAATAGGACTGTTTAGCCCTTTGATAATCTGTGGAGCATGAAATCAAATAGCGCTGATGATGTACAGCGACACTTCATTCAATATAATTTCTAGTATTCACTTGCTGTACATGAGACAGGTAAACGCGGTAAATCTGAATGCAATCTTAATTCTTTTTACCTTCTAACCATAATATTGTGGTGTAATGATCAAATTTTCATCACCATTTAGACACCCTGGTGAATCACGTAATTGCTTTTACACGGTTGGAGTTCCTGTACATTAGTTCATGAATTTCAAAGGCACCAATATTTTGGATGTGTCACATGCTGTTTGCTGCGTTTCTGATGGCTTCCAGGCGAAATGAAAAATATTTTGACGAAGAAACAAATCGAGGGAAAATATAATATATAGTTTTATGCAAAAGGAATAAAGGCATAGAATAGTAAACTGTTCTTTTATTGATAGTGATTTTATAATGTTTGCCATTTAAAAATGTTTCATGCCTGTCAGAAATATAATATTTTCCAATCTGGTCACTAATTCTTACGAGACCGATCTGTATTTCATTGTTTATTTAACTCAAAGCCATAAGGTGATCTGACTTCAAATACTAGAACCGGTGCAAAATTGTCACAGATGATTTTTCGTTTACTGCGGATACCAATTATTATAGCACAGGATAAGGGATAAGCACTCATCTGAAATGTGCAACTTCAGCGGGATTCGGGCGTGAAACATTGGATTCAAATGGACACGTTTAGTCCACTCTTCCAATGTTGTCAGAGCCGGGGTGGTAGTAGTAATGTGATCCCTATTATTTATAAACTGCTCCCCTATGGCGTGCGTCTCAAAGAGCATCTGATAGCAAACCCGAACTCTACACCTACACCGTTGGAGCCAGCCGCACTTATGTATAAATTAAAAAATGTAAGTTCAGTTGTCTTTGCCAACGCGGCACCTATCGTATTTCCTTCATTTAAGAATTGGAACGTTAGTTGCGTACGTGTGAAAAATGAGCCTAACTAAGGTAGAAAATCGGCATTCCGCAACATTCTTATTGGAATTGAACCAATTACTCCATTCTTGCCTACAATTATTCATTTCGTCATTTGTTATATAGAATTAATCCATGTTTGCGGAATGAACACGATCACTTGCAACGAAATGTTCTATATTCACATCCCCTCAAATAAGGCTCTTCAAGCTGCTACGATTAGGTTATTTACATTCTGATAACACGTTTGGTTATTGAGCGAATAGCAATCATCGCTTATCCGGGTTAATTCACAATTTTTTTCTAACTCGGTTAACTGACCTTGAATAAAGCGTGTTCTGCTACCCTGGGTACATGTAAATTTTATGAAGCCTTGAGAATAATTAGTCAAAATCTCAGGGGTTGAATATGTGATGGACTATTTTCCAGGCCCCCAGGGAATTTGCATCCGATTTATAGATATAAATACGGTTGCACTTTTCTGTCCATGAACAACTTGGTATCTAGGTAAGCAGTTGGTAATAGATACCTTTACGTAAACATTAACGCACTTTAAAATTTCATCATGCTTCGTAGAGGTTGTGGTGAATATTGAATCCTGCCATAAAGTTGTAACAAATGTTAGAAATTTTATGATGAATTGTATTTTTCGTAATTTCCCTCAGCATATATGATACCAGTTATTACAATTTCCCTTTTCAGCGGTAAAAACTTACAAAAATCCGACAATGTATAATTATTTACTTGCAATAGTCCTTGCATCTTTGATGTTGGGAGTTGAAATGTCAGCTGTGAAAAGAGGAGGCTACACCACGAAAACACGTCAATACACTTTGCCCTCTACAACTGCATATCCACTAAACGGCTTGAACGAGGGGCGTTTCAGTGGTTCCACCTCTGATTACGAAGTATCCTCCACAGCATCATACCCAGATCAAAGTTACGCGTCAATTTTGCAGCAATATTATGGCAATTCGCATGGATCAGAAAACGGAAATTACGATGTAAATGGCGGAAATAACATCTATGCCCCAAGTGCAAATCGTTTCAATCCAGGTGGTGTTTCGGATCTAGAGCATGCGCCTTCGACGCTCGAATATTATGATCCATTGACGGAAAGCCAACTTCACTCTCCTTCTACTTTGGAATACTATGATCCGCTAGGCCCAGCAGTTGCACCTATCAGGCCTTCAACTACCGAGTCTACTATTGTGATCACAACCCCAAGAATTGTACAAACACATATTTCACGTCTGCCGTTGTCGCAGTCGAGATACCCCAGCTTTTCATCTGGACAACTAGGGCTTGGAGGATTTGGTGTAGCTCAACAACAGTTCGGTTATGGATATCTTGCCGGGCAAGTGAGCACAACTGCTGCGTACCCTGTTGTAGCTCAACCTTCGTTTGGCTATCCGATATTTCAAGGAGCTTTGGGATCCGGTGGATTGATGTATCCATCTCACTCACGACCAAGTTCATCATCGGGAGGATCGTGTGGATCATGTTGTTGTGGTTGCAGCTGCGAACCGGAAAAACAAATTCAGCAAGTACCATACCCGGTCCCTGTTCCACACCCAGTTCTACAACCCCCACTCATCATCGAAAAGAAAATTGTCCCCATCATCACCACTCCAAGACCACCTGCACTCCGTACTACACAAGTCATTGTCAAGGAGACCGTGATGGATCCGGTCACAACAGTCCTAGAACATAGTGCTGTGGCACAAACGACTGACTACAGACAATCAGGATTGGTATCCTTAAGCCAATGTGTTCCACAAAGCAGTCAGCTTGGATCGATAAACCGATTGGTAGGTTTCACTTCAATTTCGATTTGATATATATATTTTAGTTGGCTGAATCTCTTGCCGCTCAAACGCTACCCCAACAATACCAAATACTATATGTTTCAAGAAACGTTGCCGATCAAATCAAATATCGTGTTGGAGTGAGTTGTTTTCAATGCAATTATTCGGCGCACTGTATACGGAATATTCGACAACTAACTCGTCCCCACTTTTATTACAGCTTAGAGCATCCGACGTTTGCCGCGTATATGAATTGGTCAGCCCGTTGAGCGGACGTCAATTTACTGTCGGTGAAGTGATTCCGATCGGCTGCCCAACGATCGGGGCCTTGAGCATTCCCAATTGTGCTCTGGGTGTTTTCTGAAACCGAAGGGTTTAAAATATCGCGTTATGATTTTGAAATAAAATTTCTGAGGTTCCTTTCGGTTTTTGTGCTTTTCATGATAGAAGCATTACTTATAAATAATTAATTAATTAATTATTGCACGTGAATCGGTCAAACAACAAAAACACCGTCTGATGATGACCGAAAAACCGCTCACTATAAAACATTTTAGGTAAATGAAGTTAGCAACATTATCTGATGGCAGCTCTAATGTGTTAAAGTCACGCTAAGCTGTGTCGAATTTAGCCATAAATAATTGGTTAGCAATCATTTTTCTTTAATATCACCGCTAAATATTTCGGCGTTTCAGTGAAACTTAATAGTTATTAACAGTAGATAAAAAAGTAATTGCGTTAAAATGACACAATGCCAAGTATTTCAAATCATATCAAGAAAAAAAGACATGAATCACAGACTACTACCTATTACTTGAGCCCTTGTAGATGAATAAATTTTATAGTTATTGGTCTCTTTCGCTCGCTATGCTCATTAAAAGAAAGCTGTTGCTTACCTTCGAGCCCACTCCATTAAAACAAACCAGTAATTTTAATGGAAATCTATCTCATAATTAATATATCACAACTGCAATCCTGTAGTTTGTCTCTACGAGTGTAAAATAAAGTTTCAAAGAAAATCGTTTCATCTATAACTCTCAGTACCATTTGATTATAAAATCACAGATTTCAAAAATCTCACTTATTGATTATAATAAAAGTAAATTTGCAGTAAAAGAAAATACCCGAATTAGAATCTAATGAAATAGACCCTATAAATTTCATTTATAATATGTCGAGGTAAATGAATGGTCTTGCAATTTGGCGGGGTGATGAATGGCGGAGACTGGGTGTGCTCTAGATCCCATATCGCCAGCCCAATCAAATAATTGTGAGATGAGTTTTTATCCGGACAATTACTCTTCATTATCCCTGAACATGTTCCCATCATTTACGAGAGAGAATTCTGAATTCTCATGTGAAATAGGTGACTCCAATTCCGACAGAGAATAATGAATCTCTAACGCCAGGGTGCAAATTTTATCACGAGTGATGTTTGACAGTTCTATGCTCCACCAAATAGTGATTCGCAACCAGCTCGGTATTTGTGACAATTCTCATGAGGCATTCTGTCGTAATCCGCACTCCGATTGCGAGAAATAGAGTACAATTACGTGGATATATAATACTCGCACCCAGCATAATTCGTAGAAAGAAACTTAATGTTGCACTGAAATATGTTATTAGAATTCGTTTGCAGGGGTCTATGATCGTTGACAGCATCATATAACATATGATAATAGGATACGAAACAAGGTAATAGATTGAGTCAGGTGGTAAATTAAGTTAAAAGCGCCAAACATGAGTTAAGAGTTTATGGTCTAAAAGCATATACTTTACAACACTAGAAGAATGTGGAATGAACACAGAAGGAAGTTAATAGTATATAACAAGTATGTTGAATGCAAAGAAATTTGAGTGCAAGCGGTTAGAACAGTTTTGGGTAACGTTTCACTTCTGACACAGAAGCTTCGTCAGACCAAGTGTGATAGTCAGAACATGAAACAGTCAACCCCGGAACACTGATTTGACCTGACCGCTAAACAGCCTATGCTACGCCTACGCAGTTTCGCGTCTCGTGAGAATGACCAGGATCAATGGTCGATTTTCCTACTAGTGTGTATCCATGTCAATCTAATACAAATGAACACGGTCAAGGTCAGTTGACACAGAGGCCCACATGCGTAAAAGTACATAATTAACAAGGCTAAGTTTAAGCTATTTTTGAAGAAAATCTAAAATCTAATTAACTAGAGGGTAAAAGGTGAATAATAACCATTTACTTTCACATCAATGCCGAGCGCCAGATTGTGGAGATTTCTGCCCCATCCACCTTATTGACCGCCTTGGCAATTTCGACCGCCTCCACATGTAGGCATTCGCTATATGGTTTAATGCCGCGTCTCAATATTGCCACATTCTCTAGGTCGACGCAGTGGCCCGTATCTAAAATGTGCTCGGCCAAGGCGGAATCACGTATAAAGGATTGATATTCCTTCGCATCCCGGGGCTGTCTCCGGACACGCTTTCTGTATACTTTGATTCTAGTGTGAATTTCCCTGGAAGTCTGCTCTATGTAAACAGCCGAACAATCCTTACTGTTGATTCTGTAGATGCTGTTCGAAACGCTAGATAAATGTGTCTTATCCTCGAGGTGCATCAAAACTGAACGGATAGTTTTCCCTTTCTTATAACTTACGCGTATGGCCGCCTGGTTCAAGATTCTACGTATCGCTTCAGATGTGCATTTTACGTACGGTATAAAAACTGTATCTCGCCAATTTTTCGGACGGGTATTTTACCATCATCAATTGGCGTTTTACAAAACGTTTTGGATAACCGTGGTCTATGAGCCTTTGGCTCGCTTCACGGTGCGCCTGTTTTCGGTCTCTTTTGTCGCTACATAAGTGTTCTATTTTATGGAAAATGGAATAAGCTATGGCCCTGAAGACCTGTCTTGGATGAGCGGACGTGTATCGTAAGTACTGGAGATATCGGTGAACCCATTTCCAACCCTTCTTTTTGTCTATATAATTGCTCATTAAATACGAAGTGGTTCACGCTTAGGCAGATCGATACACCGTTGATAATTTGCTGGACGCTCAAGTTTGTGGGATCTGACAAACTGGCATCAGATTCCAAGGCCCGTCTAGCTAGTTTTAACGCACTTGTTATATCGACGTTGGTGAACGAAGCGCTCACATCAATCTAACCATTATTTAATCGTCATCAATTGTTACCGAATGTAAGCGTGCTGCAAAGTCATATGCGTTCTTGATGAACGAGGCTGTATTGCCGACTAAAGGTTTCAACAAATAAGACAAATGTCTAGCTAACTTGTGCGCAGGTGATCCGATACTGTCGACGATAGGTCTTACAGGAATGCCTTCTTTATGTATTTTAGGTAGGCTGTAGAACCTGGGAGTGAGAGTAGACTTGGGATACAGGTCATACCACAATCCCTTTCCCAAACTCTCGTTAACGCCACGCAAATACCTAGAGACGACCGTTTTGCAGTTATTCATTACCTTTTTCATCTTGTAATTCCATCCGGCATAAGGGCCCTCGGATAAGTGCACCCCAACCTCGTCTAAAATAATCGCTTTTGTTCAAAATTACCGTTACTTTACCTTTATCAGCCGTAGTAGTGGCTATATTTGCGGATGTTCAATGCCGCACGGTTGTCCAATCGTGCTGTACAGTTAACACTGTGCTAAAACGTTTTGCGACCGGTAGTGAGCTGCATGCGAATTCACGCTGGAGTCTCAATGACATTGCTATTTTCCTTTCCAATATCAGTCTAGGCCTGGGCAATCTGAAAGTATCTAATGCCATGTGAAGTCCTTGACTATGCGGCACTTTGCCTGGATCAGGCTTGTCATTTCATACATACATACATACATATTTGCGGTATTGAACCGTATAGCGAACGCCTACATACGGAGGCGGTCAAATTACCAAGGCAGGTCGACTGGCGGTCAATAAGGTGGATGGGGCTTAAATCCGCACAATCCGACACTGATGCGAAATTAAATAGTTTTTATTCACCTTATACCCTCTAGTTAATTAGATTTTAGTTTTTCTTCAAAAATAGCTTAACCTTAGCACCGTTAGCCCTTAACGGACGAATGGGGCAAATTCGGTACACAAAATTTAAAGGTATATGATAGGTTAAATTAGACAGATCACTTTCGTATGCCTGGGCTATCGGAATCGGCACACGTTCTGCTCTCGTTTGGTATGCGTTTGAGACGGCTGAGCTATGCGGCGCGCCAGTTGTCAACAAACTTCGGAAGTGAGGTGACGCTTGTGAAATTTCGCTCCGTGCTTCATTTTTCTGCGTGTAATGGCTGAAAAACCTTGTAAGTCTATGCATTGATAATTTTTTGCTTCATTTATAGACATCTTCTGAACACATTGAACGTATACACGAATGATCAAATATTTTTCTGTGCGAAATATGACTGTCGGAATATATGTCTCAAATATGTGACATCCGGCATACAACGGCAGATCAAGGCTCAAACAATAACTACCAAATAAACCTAAAAAGTTTGGCTACAAACTTTTCGTACTCGCTGACGATCGTGGGATGATGTGCGATTTCATCCCATATACTGGGAAGATATCCCCCATCGATGTTCCCAACGTCCCAAACATCGGTGCTAGCTCAGATATTGTGCTACATCTTGCCAAGACCATTCCTTCCAATGAGAACCATCTTGTATTTTTTGATAACTGGTTCACCTCTGTGCCCTTTCTGCAATACTTGTCAGATGTGAGAATATTTTGTTGCGGCACAGTTAGACTGCCACGATTAGCTTGCTTACCAAAAAACATGAAGAATGACAAGCGCCTAATGAAAAAAGGCAGGGGTTCCTTTGAGGAGAAAGAACTGGTGAAGGGACATTCAAGTGTCACCCTGGTTCGCTGGTACGACAACAAAGTAGTCAATTTGGTGTCTACATTTGCCAGGACAAATCCTCTATCAACTGTCCGTAGATTTGATAAAACTACAAAGAGGTCCATTGAAGTACCTTGCCCTATTATTGTGAAACGATACAATAAATCAATGGATGGTGTAGATTTGGCAGACCATCTTCTTTCTTTGTATAGAATAAGCATGAAATCAAAGAAAGCTTATCACCGTCTGATCTATCACTTCATTGACATGGCTATAGTTAATTCATGGCTTTGTTATCGTAGAGACTGCAAGAGGCTTTCTCTTCCAAAAAAGAAGTGCTACAGCTTGCTTTCACCCTTACCAAAGCAGGTAAAAAATTTCCTTGCCTCCCAAACGTGGACGCCCATCTCTAAGAGGTGAAGCAAAAAGAAGCTGTGGAGCACCATCCGACGTTGTGAGGTTGGACCAAGTGGCACATGTGCCTTGTGTCGAGAAAAAAAGAAACCGATGCAGGTTCAAAAACTATCCTGGAAAGACGAAGATATTATGCGCTAAATGCAATGTCCACTTATGCTTAGACATGCATAAGAACTGTTTTGCGGCATTCCATGGGTTTTGATCGCGATGACTGCATGAAGGAAATACATTATTTTCTATTCAACCTATTTTTCTACCTTGTGTGTGTTTCACATTAAAAATTTAATTGAGAAATCTTTTTATAACTTTTATGTCTCATATAGCTGACTACAGCTGGAAATCAATGAAAAAAGTGCCACCACAGGACGATTGTACCGAATTTGTCCCATTTTTTTATTTTCCGTAATATATAAAAAAACTAAAAATACTTTCTGTCCCCATATAAGGAGAGCAGTTTCATCACAAAAATGCAGGAGAAAAAAATTATTTCGATATAAAACATAATTCAGGCAGTTAAGAATCTACTTAGATACCCCTAAGTTGCCTCCTCCTAAGCGAGAAAAGTACTAGTGCTAATAGACGATTTTCATAATTGGTATATGCTAACCCCTCGATCATGCGAGTGGCCAGCTTCTGTAACTTTTCTAGCTGCACGATAACCTTCAGTTCAGTTCAGTTGCATAGGACAGTAAGTGGCTAAGGAGCCGATCGACCGTCCAAAATTACTTTTGGTGAAAAACTGTAAAGAAGCAACCACCAATACCAAAACGTGTTTTTCTTATTGTGCGTTGGATATCCTCGATGATCGCGACGCCAAGAGATTATCCGGGTTATATTTAGGAAGCACCTCAGCTCAGTTATGAATGATGCTGAAAAAATAAGAATAAAGCTAAGGTAGAGTTGGTAACTTAAAAAACATAACTCTAGCATTTACTTTAATAACCAGATAACGCTGAAAATGTTGAAATACTCCATCTTGCAAAGCAATTAGGGGGAGTATTCAGGAAAATATTTACCCCAGATGCGGTCCGATCCATTATTAAACCTTGCCACAGAACTGCAGGATATAAGTTCTTCTGGAAGCAGGTTTCAGAAATTTACCACTCTGAATCTGGAAATGTTTTTTCAGAAGTCTATTCTACATCGCTCATCAGCAAGTTTGAGTGAATACCCGCTGTTGCCCAGCTCTGGACTTAAGGTAAAGAGATCGTTCATGATAACGCCACTTAACCCCTTCAAGGTCTTGAAGGTTTCAATTAGGTCGCTTATCAAACAACGTCGCGTAAGTGAGAAATGATCGAGGGATTTCAGGTGTGCAGCACAGGAAAATAAGTGGCTAACGAGCCAACCGAACGTCCAGAATTTCTTTCGGTGGAAAGCTGCACAGAAGCACCCACCACTGCCAAGACATTTTTTCGTCCGTTTGAAATCTTCGACACTCAGGATGCCAAGAGATTATCTGGATTGTATTTATGAGCACTGCGTTATAATCGATGCTGAAAAAGTAAAAGCAGTTTTTCTTCATTAGCACGATGAGAGGTCAGCTGGAGTAGAAAAGTGGATAAAAACAGAAAAATTCAGCATTTAATTTCTTTACGCGATAATGCTAAATATGTTGCTCTACGTAAGCTTGAATAGTAATTAGTTCATTTGAGTTCATTACAGTTGACACAGGACTGTAAATGGCTGAGTAGCAAATCAAGCGTCCAGAATTTCTGTCGGCGGAAAGCTTAGAATGTGCGCACAACACTACCAAATTTGGTTCTCCATTCTTATAGTATTCAGGAAATAAATTACTTCCGTTGCGGTCCAATCCCTGCATGTAACTCGAGACGGAACTACGGGATATAAGTTCTTCTGGATGAACGTTTAAGAAGTTCACTACCCTGAAGCTGGAAAAAAGTTTCTTTGAGTCTAGCCGACATCATTTATTATCCAATTCAAGTGTATGGCTCTGGGTGCCCAGCTTTGTAATTTAAGTAATAAAGTCGTTTATCAGAACACCACTTAACCTTTATGATCCTAAATGTTTCAATTAAGTCACCACTTAAATGACGGCGCCTAAGGGAGAATAGTTCGCGAGACTTCAGTCTCACAATTCATGGTTTTTCTCGCTGACTTTCAATCATGCGATGTAAGGTTTAAAGAAGTTTGAAATTCTTCCTTTCCCTTCAAAATTACTTTTATTTTGAACCTATTTACAAAACCTGAATTTTGTCAATTAGATTTTGCTTGTGTTCAATTTTCCTACATTATTTTGATATAAAAGTTTTCTTTTTGTAATTAATTTTGTTAATGTAATTCTTATTTTTCCAAGCCTTCGTTGGAATACTTGTTTTAATTCATTGTTTTTGCCATTGTCGGTCATTGTTGCTGAATTTAGTTCCATTTTGGGCTCCAGTATTTTGCTTGAATTTGGGCGCAATTTTTGTTGTCATTTTTGTTTGTCACAGAAAATTTTGGACGACATTTTGGTAACTCGATTTTTCCTATTTTTATATCAGGTCGTCTTTGTTTGAATTGAATTGATTCTAGAGTATATGGCTTTATCGTTGCTCTGACGTTCCAAAACAATTAATGTTTGCATAGTTATTTTTGTTGTAATTGTTGTTAATTACATTACCGTAGAATATCTGAATCGTTGTTTAGAATTTGTCGAAATAAGAAACGGATTGTCTACGCGTTACTCACGTCACAGGACGATACATGCAAGTCCAGTTCAATTTTCAAAGGACAGCAAATGGCTTACCAGCTAATCGATCGTCCAGAATATTTTTCGGTGTAAAGCTGCACAGAAACATTCACCACTGCCAAAACATTTTTGTTTTTTCTCTCAGAAATCTTCGACGATCAATATGTCAAGAGATTATTTGGATTGTATTCATGAGCAAAACGTTAAAATTGATGCGGCGAACTGTATCTCGTCATAAGATGCGATAGACCTCGCGGTTGGAGAGGCGGTGGCGTTCCTCTTGTTTTTCACAGTATGGGTACAAATATATCTCTAGCTATTGAAAACGTCCAAGTTGTTACGAGTATCCTGACTTGCTACAAGTCATCTCTCACAATTGATTGTGTCTACGTCACACCCAGTGCAGCACCAACAGGAGATTACACAGCCCATTGAAACACTCGACAGTTAGTTTCACTCACTTCCCAGCGTACTTATCTTAGTTGATTTTAACCTCTTAAAAATAGATTGGCCTGTCCCAACAGGTGTAGCCACCCAGCAATCCGAAATGTTTCTGGAATGGCTCCATAATCATACGTTGCACCAGTTTGTAAACGCTCCTACAAGGTTTCGTAATATATGCAATCAGTCCACTCTTGACTTGGTATTGTCGTCCTAGCGAGAAGCCATCAGGTAATTAAAGAATTTACAAACGCTAGGCAAAAGCAATCACTTTATGATAAGCTTCGAAGCGATATTGCTTGTAGACTAGGGTTTACTCCTGCAGACTTCAAAATATTCCCTTCAGTTATCTAGCGATTCCATTGAAAACTGGAATAGAATTTTCAAGTATCTTAACGAGTTACAAAAAAGCACGCTTCACTGCAGTGCGTGAGAAGGCATCATGGGCAACCCTGGTGGACCCCTCGAGTCCATAGGTCAATTCGTAAACAGGATCGCCTATGGCTGCAATATAAGCTATCCCTTACTTCCGATCCTTGGACCCACTACAAAACCGCTCGGAATGCTTGTGGTAAATTAAAGCGTTTGCCGAAACATGATTTTACGGTATCTTTAGCTAAGGATGCTAAATCCAATCTGAAAAGGTTTTACAGCTACGCACAGTCAAAAAAACAAACCAGGGAAAGTATAGGAGATTTGAAACTGGATGACGGAAAAGTATCTGATACCGGCCTGTCTATCGGGACTACCTTCACGGGGTTTCTCGGTAGCGTTCATCGAAGGGATAATTCTTCAAATGCACCGTCGGATCTGCTTGGCGTGACACCTGGTGTCCATGTATTAGCTGAGATGTCCTCTAATGAGGCTAAAGTGTATGACAAGCTAATCCATGTTCGCGTCAACAAATCTGATGGACAGGATGATATCCACTCAACCATGCTTACAAATCTTGCCTTAGTGCTTACAAAAGCGATTTGCCAGCTCTTTAATTTATGCCTACAACTGGGAGTGGTTTTTGGTTAGTGGAAGGTAACCATAGTCGTGTCAATATACAAGGGTGGTTGCATGTTAGATGTTGGGACCTATCAATCTGACTAGCGTTGTTTCAGAAGCACTAGAAAAACTATTGCGTAAAAAAATCTGTCAGCATCTTGGCCAGCATTCTCTGTTGAATGTAACTCAACATGGATTTCTTAAGGTTAGATCCTGTCTGACTAACCTTCTTAGTTTACACAATACTTCAACTAAAATGCCGGACGAAGGAAAGCCTGTCAAAACCTTCTACCTAGATTTTACCAAGTCTTTGGATTCCGTGAATCACCGCCTTCTTGATATCAAGCTTGCAGCAAAACGCATACAAGGCAGTCTACTTGCTTGAATAAAAGCATTCTTTACAGTTAGGGCATTCAGAGCTCTATTTGGATCCACGTTGCCCAGCCAAACCGACGTTATCAGTGGGGTCCCTCAAAGGTCTGTACTCGGTCCTCTGTTATTCCCAATTTTCACTGATGGCTCGTCATCTGCCTTGAATTTTCCATGCTTCATTTTCGAGGATGATGTGAAGTTCATAGGATTAACGGATGAAGATACCTAGATGCACGACCTTGAGCGGGTCATAAACTGGTCATACCAGTGGGACCTTCCACTTAACCTTAATAAGAGCAAACTCTTATCAGCACGGGGTGATAAGTTTTCGGTCCAGGTGTCCTGAAATTTCCTCTGTGTTAACGCCGCACAGTGTGTTAAGGATTTGGGAGTACTGGTTAGGGTTGACTTCAGATGAGAGGACCAATGTGCCGCTGTGGTTTAGCGTGCATGCAAGGTAATTTTTCGGCTGTAATCAGTGATATCTACCAGAAGACGCGATATATTCCTGCCACTTCACAAGGCATTTGTTCGGCAAAATCTCCATTAATTTCCGACATTTGTGTTTTCGTTTTCCTGTCAGCAACGCTGGATCAATTATACCTAAAATCCATACACTAATTCTTTACCTTTCTTTTAATCCTTCTTAACATCATTCTTCTAACTGAATTTCGGACTCGTGATGATCAGTCTGATTCCAAACTCATTATTCCTCACTTCCAGATTTTTAGGAGAAACCGCACTCTAATACGAGGTGGCCGTTGCCTTATTTATGTGCGTTCAAGATTTAAAGCTCAAAGCATAACATCTTCGAATTTAACCAAACTTGAAGATTCATTATGAATAGAACTAAATATGCTAGATCTTTTAATAGGTTGCACTTTCTAACCATCAGGTTTACCTTCGTCTAATCTAAATACATTAACTCAAGCTTTCATCGAAACATCTTTACATCATGCACGCCATAAACTTGTAGCCGGTGACTTCAACATGAATAATTTAAAATGACACGGGCGAAGTAAGGTAAGCTCGCATAAAAATTTCATGAAAACAATTTATTAATAGACCGACAACATTCTTGACTTAATCCTTACTCTAAATTTAGATTCTCACATCTTTAATTGGGTTCATAAAATATTATCTTTCCATCTACCATGCACTTGCAAACCTACTAATGACTTTGATACTCTTAACCACTACATCGATTGGAAACTACTTATAACACTCATTAAGATAGAAGATTAGTCACAATTCATCATCTTAAATGATTTTCGAACTATAGTAGTAATTAGTAATTATCTTCCAGATTACCTATTTACATCCATGTGAAGAATTCCGGCTCACAGACGAGGCCAAACTGCGACACCGAATCTTCTACGAACATCCACGAATATACATTCTCCATTCAAAACATATATTTCGACAATAACAATGTGTTCCAACTGAACATTTTTGAAGATTCTGAATCTTCGAGATTTCCCACATCTTCGATGATCAGGTCCATTGTTCTTCAATATTCTCGGTGTCATTTAC
>JACCGJ010003753.1:0-10118 GCA_013407085.1 Atriophallophorus winterbourni | reverse complement strand
GGAAGTTTTGGACAGACAGTCCTTTAACAGTCACAATTGTAAAGATGGCATCTTGATGAAAAGAACGCTCTTCAAGACGCTCCGGCACATTTGTGACAGATGAACCTTCGTGTTAAAATGATTTTCTGAAATGCAGTTTTTATTTGACTGGTAGTACAGACCAGAGTCTCTACCGATGCCTTCAACGATTGTATGCTGAACTCTAAGCTCAGCATCTGATCATCCAAGTTGGTTTGTTCGGGCAACTAAATCTGTGTTTGGTTTCGTTCGACCATTTTGACACACGTAGCACACATCAGAAATGTTTTTGTCATTCAGGATCGATATCGCCTCCGGGGTCAATGATTTGTCACGTTTTGCGTGACACGTGTGAGCAGTTGCGACACGTGACGGATTTGACCTTAACACTCACAACTTTCTCGCGAACATCAGATTGTTTCGAGTGATGGAAACGCATGCAAATGAGCATTTTTGATTAGATGGTTTCATTTTAACAGGTTCAACCAAAAGTGCAAATCACTGCGGATAAATTGATGCGGCTGGAGTTGGTTAGTGTGGATTTGACGGAAAGTGACGAGTTGTAAGAATATAGCGTCACCGGTTATAGCCGCGAATTGGTCAGTCTCCCGTTGAGAATATTGGCGTGAAATCGATTCCACGATGAGTATTTCTCCTAGTAGTACCCGATAGTGGTAAACACCGATAGGTTGATCTAACAACAGAAACACAAAAGCGGTGCAAATGAACGAACGAACAGCAGAAAATCCACGTGTGACGCACTTAAAGAACGACACGTCGTACAGGAATAATTCTTGTATGAGTAGATTCGTCGTAGCAAACGTTCTGATAGATATCCAAACATCACACCGATCGGATAAAATTTATATTAAAAAATGTCCGAGCTCAAAATAATCCAGCCGCATGTCACGTACGCGCACAACCGGACGCCACAATGTTGGGATAACCGCTCCAACCGCTCTGTTGATCGTATTGTCCCCCTTGTACTAAAAAATTGCAGTTCTGCCAGATTGAACACTTCTGCAGGGATGCTACCGATGGTCACCAAGAAGTTATTCGTCGACTTGCAGATCATGGTTACCCAAAAAGGGCCGATTAAAACAAGTTGAATATACCAAACCTAAAACGGAAAATGCTTGTCGAGCTGCGGTCTCTCTACCGCATGTCAAGAGCAGCTTCGAAGGGATAAGTGCAATCTTGAATAATGCAATAGTAGTAGAAGTAAAGTAAGTAAGTACGTAAAAAAGAAGTAACGTATGAGAGAGGCAGAACGCTCCGCTCCTGATTAATGTATGTATAAATCAATTGCACAAACCTTCGATCCACACAAAACTACACTCCCAAAGACTAAGGCGGGACAATTTCGATTCAATTCAATGGTCTAAAAAGCGTATAGCTTTACAAAAACCACAGATTAATATGGGAATTACGAATAACATAAGTAAGAACAGTTCAGGAATCAGGTAAAAGTTCATAGGGCAGAAACTGTTTTCCATCGGTTAGATGGCACTTGTAAATCCGTTGGGTCAAGATGTATAGTTTACTTCGATGCATGCGTTGAAAGTTCAAAACTGTAATAGTGTAGAATATATAGGTTCAATGTTTGGATGGGTCGACATGAATTTGTCCAAGTTCGATTTGAATATATCCAAGTTGGGTGAATGTGCAACATTAGAGGATAGGGAGTTCCAGGTAAAACATACACGTACCGAATAAAAATACCTTCGACACTTCAGTTTCGAGTCGGGAATAAGTACTGTATAGTCATGACTTCAGCTGGTTCGGGGTGAGCGGGTAGGGAGAGATTGTTATTCACGAGTCGGAAGGTTTAGTCATTTGAAACGGTGCGGAGCACTAAAAACAATCATTCGTTTGTGATGTAAGTCCGTGGTAGACATCGACCGAAAGAGGCTGATAACAACATTCACACGCGAAAGTATACGAGGAGTTATCAGACCTATGAATAAACAATTGGGTGTATCCCATTCCCGCCTAAACTGTGGAAGGTATTTTTATTCTGTCCGATCTGTTTGACTTGGAAACAGTACTTCTATAGTTTGCAACTTCTACTCTTGCATCACATTAGTTTATCTGGTACAAACTATTATTATAATGTTTAATGTAATTGATGATGTTCGATTTATAAAAAAACACTCACATTTTAAGTTTTACCACCTTATGGTATTATTATTATGAGAAACAGTCTTTACAGACGGTGTGCCAACAAGTATACCAGGAAGAGGGTACATGATGAAAGAAAAATGTAGGTTCCATGGTTCTTGTTGAAGGCGACATACTACCCGGTTGCCAAGGCCGAAGTAGGGGGTTGGCTTAGGGGACCCCACCCGGAGCCTTTGACTCAAAAGTCTACCCGCAAGGCAGCGGTTTTTTTTCCTTCACGAGAGCCGGTGGCCATTTTGAGGGTTCTTGCGCCTCTCTTGAAGTGCCTTGGCGATTGTTCGAGTACGCCTCTCTAGCCTTTGTACGACCAGGTGCAACCTGCAAGGCAGCAAGGATTTTTCCTCAGGGTTCACTCCCGAAGGCTTTCCGCAATCGGGTATGCCGCAAGGCAGCGGAGGTTTGGAATAAGGGTTTTCCTTCCCTTAGATGGACTGCCCTCCCAGGCTGACGAGCTCCATCTACCCGGAGCAAACTGGTTTTGAGGCGCCAGTCATCCGCCGTCGCCCCTTCTCCTGTCAGTAGAAGCAGTTCCGCCACGTGCAGGCCAGGAGCTGGGCTTTGGTTGTCAGAGGCTGTTTGAGACGCACGCCATATGGGAGCATTTTATAGACAGTGGGAGCTCATCCCCACTGCCGCCCCGGCTGTGACAACCTTATGGTTATTGCTAGTCTTGGTGCCGTTGAGACCATTAAAAATCTTGAATCAGCTTAAATTCTCGCATTTTCCTTCTTCCGATGAGTGTTTATCTGTCAGGTCGAATGGTGTTTTCTATTACAAGGGACGCTTTGAATCGATCGTGTACAAAGTTCATTTAATCCACACATTATTATTTTTTCGTTCATAAACAAGCCGTTTTCCACGTAAACAAACGATATTTTACACACCGACATGCTTCAAATGCACTTTGAAGGTTTTGTTGTTGAAATAACTGGAATAACGTGATTTGAAATAAGTCGTTTGGGCGGAACTTCTGTCTGTTCTCATTGAAGCTCCCGAATTATTGCACTGTCGCTGGCAGACAAAATGAAATCTGTATTACATATTTGAAGCTGATATTGGTAATGTAAATCTCTCCCTCACATTTGCATAGTGTTCTTTAGATAGATTCCAAATATTTGTGTGGTAAATTCATTATAATCAATGATAATCTATATGAACAAATAGAGATCTTTTTCTTCTTCTTGGATAAGAACGATCTGATTAGCAACGGATTGTTTCTTCGCAGGTGACCCATCATTTTGCAGTAAAAGGAAAAAGGTTTAATGTTCAATTCGGTGAATAGCGGTTGGTTTTGTTGTTGGGGCAGCGAACGCACAGTTTTCGTCTCTGCTGATCCAAGATCATACTGACAGCGTGCGGACGCCACAGTTATACCGAACATACGTAATACCGTACACATTATGGGAAGGATTATAACTCCCGAATCGAACTCTATTGTCGCGTGAAACGATATGAAGTTTTGACATTACATTAAACACTTACGATGTACACTCATGGACATTCTCAACCAACAAAAGCGTAATTTGTTGATAACTACTCAGTGAACATTACTCAGCCATTAGACATGTCCCATTGTGAAACTAGTTAGACAAAAACGCTCAGTGTTTGACTGCATACTGCAAGGTTGCAACAAAATGTATTTGAATTTCGATCTCAGGGTTATGACACGTTTACTTATCGACTCAAGGTCAATTCCATTACCTGCGTACCGTTTCCATGGACATTGCAATCGGTCAAACGGTGGACGATATCCCAGGTCGTTAAGGGATAGGTCTACAATGGTGATGCTCGGGGGTTCGAATCCCACCCGAAGCGAAAGGATATGCACTGCTGATGAGCTCAAATTAGAACGAAACTCGAATCCAGTGCTTCCATTATAGACCGTCGAGATAAACTTTGCGAATATTTCGATGAGTTTGGCACGGATGAGTAGTCACAAATATCAACAATGTGTGGAATCTGATTCACGTTTTGTGTTTTGCGATTTGATTGCACTAAACAATTTCCGGTCTCAGACAAAATTCTATGCACTGATCGTCTTTTGTACTTTTAAACAAAACGGACAGAAAGTTATTAGTACACCTGGTTATAAACAAGGTTACGCAAGCTGGAGCACGTGTACTAATCGCAATCTCACACTACATCGACGAGTGGATATGTAGTTTTAGTGCGACCATTGATTGATTGATTGATTGATTGATTGATTGATTGATTGATTGATTGATTGATTGGATTGGATTGTACCTCATTTTTAAACCGTTACAGCATAAAGAATTTAGGTGCCCTGAATTTCTGATCGAGTTGTTGTTGCCGGATGTAGCAAAATAAGATAATTCCCGCCTCTTAGGAAAGGTGTATCTCTAACGCAAGCCGACGGATATACTGAAATTACTCGTGCCTTCCTTACATAAAACGTCAGTGATTTTTTTAAATAACGTAGATGGCTAAATTGAAGAATTTAGAAGTTTACACGAAGTTTCGTCTCAAAAGCGAAAACGTTGACGATGATTTTCGGGTTGGCGAGAGTCCGTGACAAAAAGTTGACGTTTTGAATTGACTGAAACTACGGTACAAGCACATTGTTAGAAGTGTTTGGTATGCTCTTAACATTGAGCCTGCGTCACGAGAAGAGGTAGGACCCGCTATTAGCAAAAATTGTGAAGCATAAGCACCGTATACAATACGTGTAAATGCAGTTGTTCGCTGGTAATCGGAGATCATAGACTATTCTGAGGTTATGTGAGCTGGAGCTTTTTGGACCACTGTTGTTGTTGGCCTCATTCGGTCGATATCGACCATGGATGTACATCACAATCGCATGAATTTTCAAGTCCTACAGCTTTTCGAATGATTAAACAGTCCGATTCGGGAGGAACAATCTCTTCCACAGCGATTACAACAATAAGCAGAACTCGGTTGTAGGGCGTCAATTGCACGCCTGCGGCTTGATTCACGTTCAGCAGCCAAGAGCTGCATATGCTCCTCCCCAGCTTGCAAATGACGCTTTACACAATACCTCCAATGTGAGCGGTCAATAGCAAGTTCTTCCCAGCTTTTGTGGTCAATGCTAAGAGCTTTCATATTTCTTTTCCAATCGTTTTTGTACCACATGTGCGGTCTGCCGAACGGTCGACTTCCTGATTTCAACTCACCTTAGAGTAAATCTTTTGGAATACAACCATTTTCCATTCGGTAGGCGTAGACAAGCCACCGCAGGCGGCGCTGTCGTAGTAGGGTGAACATGCTCTGTAGACCAGCATTTGAAAGCACTTCAGCATTAGTCATTCTGTCCATCCAGGATATGGTAAAAATGCGACGGATGATTCGTAGATAGAAAACATTCAGCTTCCGTTCGTGTCTTGCGTGGGTGGTCCAGGTTTCACTGCCGTATAGTAAAGCATTTAGTACGCACGCGCTGTACACCATCATCTTAGTCTTTACAGTCAGCTTGTGGTTACCCAAAACACGAGAGTTCAATCGGGACAAAATGACAGCTGCTCTGCCAATCCGCTTATCAATCTCGTGTCTAGCGAGAGGATATCCGCAATGGTTGAACCAAGATATGTGAAATGATGTACTGGTTCAAGCTGACAGTTTCCAACAATTATGATGGGAGGCGATACAGTCCCGTGACCAAGGATTTTGGTATTGCGAAATTGTAAACTGGCACCTCGAGAGCCGTGAAATTCTTTCTCAAGCACAACAAGGATTTAAAAAAAAACTTAATCGTGCGGACTCTTAACTATTGCACGCATGCGTTAGGTGAAAGGACTTGCATGCATTGCCTATTACCTACATAGATCTAAAGCTTCCGATTGCGTTGATCACTCTCCACTACTTCCGAAGCCGAGGGATGTCGGTATCACTTGAAATCTGTTTGCTTGTTTCACAAGTTATCTGTCTGAAAGCAGAACGAAAGTTTCCGAGCTACGAAGCCAAGAGCGGAGTCTAGTAGGGTTCACTGTTCTAGCCAATACTGTTCCTAACAAGTATAAATAATCTACCGCAGTTAATACGGGTTAAACTTGTTCATTTGCTAATGACTTTGAATGAAGATAAACAGTGTTGATGATCCTCTAGTTTAACAAACAGACAAACTGACTATCAATTTTCGCAAGTGTAAATTTTGACCGGCTGGAACACAATTTCCATTCTTACATGCACTTGGCAATTGAGTGGAGTAAATCAGAGAAAGATCATACAATCTCGGTATGCGGTAGTTTGAAAAACACTTTGTTGTATGAGGCACTTGTTGACAAAGGTACTCCATGCATACATACCACCAGTCAATGAATATTCATTAGGATAAATGTCCTGTGAAGTTGCACAATTAAGTAATATAAACGGGATTTAGGGTGTGAATTATTACGCATAAATATATTCATATATCCATTTCGCTACTCCAAAGGATTTATCATTGTTATTGTGAAATATCCCGTCACCTAATTGTTTTGGTGAAGGGATGAACTCAGAAACTCTGAACTCAGAAAGTTTTATGGTAGAAAAAGCAGCAAGCTTAACAATAACCATAGGATGATAGGTATATGGAGTAAAATTCCAAAATCTCATAAAAATCAATAGGGACAGTCACATGTCGGATGGTTCGTATTATATTCATCCAGTTTCGAAGCGAAAACTGCAAAAGATTTCGAGCATGTGATTTCCTCAGGCATACCGTTCCAAGTAAAACAAATTCTTACCAGGAAACTATTTCGACGAATATCCAATCGAAAATGCGGAAAGGATGTTTTCGTGTTCGAGAAAGGCCAATGTGCTTTAGCAAGTATTTAGGGAAATGATTCTCAGTATGAATGCCAACAGGAGATCACTCCGTATTCGTCGTTGGGTAAAATCATGCAGATTTAGTTTAAACGTTCGCTCTTTGAAAGGCTAATTTCTTTAACGGGACACGAACTTTGTCGCACGATGATAAATCCTGTCAAGTAGTTCGATATCCTCCCTCAACCATGGTGCCCAGGCTTGGATGGAATATTCCATAACAGGACGTGCATACGTGTTAATTCACCGGAGTAAGGTTCCGAGAGTGAAAATTCTGAATATCCTTTTTAAAAGACTTAGGATACGGCACGCTTTGTTGATGAGAAACTCGCATGAAACGAGTGTCCTCTGTACTCAAACAACACAGATATTTCTGACCAAACGAGATTGATAAAAGTTGACGATAATGAACCCAGCAACGTGAGTTCCTGACAACAGCGCGTATATCAAACTACCGAACAATTAAACTCGACACAAACACCGAAACGATACGCCACCGCAGCTCTAGACGATTCAGTTTCCCGTGTTGATAACAAAGAATATATATCTATTGAAAAAGAATACAAGTGGACAAACTAAGAAAACATCGAACAATCGACCAGCCACCAGGTTTCACAACTTAAGTGTAATCTGTATGAATATACCAGAACCCGATGTTTCACTGTTTTATGCTCGGAAGCAACACGAGCTTAAGGCGTGGTTTGACCCGTGCAAAGTGATAAAAATAAATCCGGTTACACCCACTTCATTGAATCGACTTACTAGAAATCGTGATTCGCCAAACCACGACAAACCACGATTGCTTAAAGTAACCGTAAACAATGAAAGGGACCTAGAAGATATATTGCTAAACGCATACCTGCTACGAAGTATCTCTGAAACACCGTGCCCCATCTACCCCGATATTTCATGGTGCGAGAGACACAGCAAAACCGCTGAACGTGTAAACCATTACTCTCGTAGTCTCATTTTACTTGGGATTCTGGAAATCATTGGTGTTTCTTCCATTCACGAAAGCACTAGCCACGATCATAAGCAGTAGAGGTTTCTGTCAGAAATTATGAACATTTCCGAAGAAGTTACGATCGATATTTTCCGTCTACCACGATATCCGAAGTATAATGGAACTGGTCCGAATCCTCTGAAAGTGATCCTTTTAAACAGCGCCATGGCCGATAGACTAAGATAAACATGGAAAGACTTGAAACATAAGTTACCGAAAGGGGTTATCCCATCTAATCCCAGTGTCAATGTATGAGACAATGATCATGTTAAGAGGATAACGGTCAACTAAAAAACTTTGATATCCATACAAAGACGAGTAATTCCACTAACAAGAATAACGCAAATGCCGCTAGATCCAAAATCGATCAAGATCCGAATCGAGAACCTGATACAATTTCCGATTCTGTAACTGGTGCAATAACAACAAGAACAAATCTACGCAACCACCTGTTTGATACTAGTGACTACCAGAACTCAGACGCAAAAAACTTGTCAGGTCCAACTCACGAAAAATACGAACAAGTGCATCTTTACAAACGCAAAAAGCCTTATCAACAAATTAATTGAACTGTCCGATATTTGTAATGAAACGGTGCCAGATATCCTTGCCATAACAGAAACGTGGTTCCATGCCTCGTTGTCACAAAGTGAACTCTCTTTGCCCAGTATGTCTCTATTCAGGCGTGGCCGTGTAGGTGATGGCGGAGGATCAGCACTCTACTTCAAACAATCGTTTATCTGTGGAGTTATGAACGACAATAACGTTGATATGTCTGATACATTTTGGTGCTCTCTGACTCTTACTTCAGGAGACCATTGCATTATTGAAGTGATATATCGTTCTCCAATAGCAACTCTCAACCTAAACAATAAACTGATTAATGCTTTGCATTATGTAACGACGCGGTACAATTCTCAAATATTGATAATGGGGATTTCAACTTTCCCTAGCTCTATAGCCGGGATGATCATCCATCAGAGACACTGGAATATGAACTTCGAGCCGTCTTGGATTAGGCACCCCTTTATAACCACGTTTTAGGATTTACTCGTATGAGGGGATCAGACCAGACGTCTACCTTGGACATAATACTTACATCAGATCCCAAAGCTATAGAGAATATCGTTTATAAACCACCAATCGGACGAAGCGATCATGTTGTCCTAGACTTCGAGTACGTTTGTAGTAGTACGTCTGTAGCAACAGTGACGGTACGAAATGTGACAGAAGGGTGAACTATCGTGCTCTCTGTGCCGAGTTACAAAGCACTAGTTTCGCACAACTGGATTACTCCGATACGGATAGTCATTTGCGCTCTCTCTTTACAGCACGTGAAATCTATATTGGAAGAACATTCAATGTTCATTTAAAAAAAACTTCTCAACCTAATAAATTAATCTACGAAACAGGACCTAAAACTGGATGAAACAAAGGGCAATAGCATAGGAGTTTCAAGAGGCTACTAACACAGCTGATACTTGGGCACAACTTACACGACTGCAAAACAAAGTTATCAGCTTAAATCGAGATGATAAAAAAGCTTCCATAATCAAATTATTCATTTACATGCATTTCCATCACACTCAATGTAAGCTAACATCGATTAAATCTGACGGGAATTGTTGTTCCAGAGTGTTTGGAGAGTTCATTCATTATGTTTTGCGAATACTCGTCAGTACTAAGTCCTTCGAAATATTCACAAAGTTTATCAGATATGTCAGATTTAATCGGAGTAAGCTTACACTGTATCTGATGGGAAGACCTGACATGAAGAGCATTTCGGTTGGACGACCACAAAAAATGTTGTTGGCCCCTTCTCGACTGGTCCGGCATACGATGCTACTTAAATGTGCCAGGCTGAAGAAATATTGATGAAGGCTTGATTGCGATCGGTCAAACGGTGGACGGTAGCTCAGTTCGTAAGGCATAAGACTACAATGGTCCCGGGTTCGAATCAGACCAGATACAGGATATGCACTGCTGATGAGCTCAAATAAGAGCGAAACTCGAGTCCAGTGCTTCCAATTTGGACCGTTGTGATTAACGTTGTGAATATTTCGAAGGATTTGGTACGGATGAGTAGTCGCAAAACATAAACAAGAATTCCAATCGCAATTGATCTCTCCAATGCACC
>JACCGJ010003752.1:33026-68767 GCA_013407085.1 Atriophallophorus winterbourni | reverse complement strand
GCATCAGAGAAAGCTTGAGTTGCAAAAACGACTGTTCATACATTAGGAAATTAATGTTAAAATCGTAACTTTGTTCAACTTTACGCTCCATAAAATTTGAATTTCACCTTCAGGGTTCATTTAATAAAAACAATTGAACAAAACTTGGTTTACCTGATATGGTTTAACAAATGATTATTAAGATAATATATACTCAAATGCCTATCTCACATGCCAAAATGAGTATCCTAGAAGAATATCTTATGGAATCATCTCGAACCAACAGTGATTCCGAAAAATGTTTAGGGTTCATACAGATGCGGAGCATAAAAATATATTCTCGAAGTTAGAAGCAAGTTAGAACCAGCTTAGGCCTAAGACGTAACAAATTAAAAATGGTTTTATAATAGATTTGGTGATTTTAACGAAGTTTCAAATGGTTGAGACAAACATTGGCGTGTAAAAATGTTTGAGGCAGTAATTTTGACTATGCTTTCTTTCTTTAGATATAAATGGTCAAATTACCAAGTAATAAATATAATTATCGTCATAGTAAACCTTATCAATTATAGAGCGTATTATTTCCAGAAATATCATCACATAAACCTGAATGTAGATTTTATTCCTAATCACAATTAATTAAACAATGTCGTGAGGCTCGGTTAGGCAAGGTCGTAGTGATGCAAGATTGAAGCGAGATCTCATGATGAAGCGGGATGCAAAACAATGCATACAACCAATATACAGTCGCAATCAAGAATCATTGATTAGCTTTGGAATTATGCGTGATCTGGGATAGATTCAATATGTTGCCAAGATTAACAGACGATTCCCTACTGGATGATCAGCGTCCAGGTCACTTCCATACATGTAAACGTGTTTCGATATTTTGTCCAGTTCTGAAATATGTCTCGGAAACCAAGGTACATGTACGATTCCCAAACGTTCTGTAAAAGTTGAAAATCAATGTGGGAATTGTAGATTAATGTTTTTGCAAAAAATATATAGCATTAATTACTTCAGAAAATACATATTTAAAACCGGTTATACTAACACGAAAAGACTATTCTAACTGTATGATAGACCGGAATAAGTTTTAGAATTCCCATACAGGTGTAACCTAAAAATAATAATTTGTTTGTCACCAGTAAAGGATTTTTGTTTACCAGATGCAAAGGTTTTGAAAGATGTAAAAGATGTTAAAAACGTGATATTAAGACAAATTAAAATACTAATCTCAAGGTCAAATATGAAACTATTTGAATTTTAACAGCTGGATTGCATTTACATTTGCGATGGAATACGATGTCTACCTATACGGATACGATGAACATTTCATTTAGTAGCACGATAAACTTCCTGGTAATATGATTGTCGTCATACAATTATTGTCCCCAATTTGTACTCGTATGCGGTAGTGTAATATCGATTTCAACATCAAAAGTTTTCAAAAATAACCACATTTTCAGAAGCGTTTTCAGCACATAATAGCTTTATGCGCATCTAGAAACACAAAATTTCTGTTGAATTTTTATAAGAGATTAAAAACGTACACTATGAACGGCTTGCGTTGTAAATTTCGGTCCACTCTACAGAACAGCGAGCAATATAGTGTGGGCTATACATTTATTGTCGCGTAGTGAGTGTCCTTTTCCTTATACACCTGTGCGCAATTACTTGAATGGGTTACCCTATGAATGCTGTTAACATGAACGAGAAAATGATTTGATCGACCGAATTAATGCCACGAAAATTATTGGTATGTTTTCTTCGGTTAATCCACCGAATACCTGTTATCTATCAGCTTTTCACCAGTGGATCAAGGAGCCTTTATTGACTCTGTTTTTAAGCATTGTATTTCGCTAAACAAAGTTTGTTTATCAGTGATTTCAAAAACAAACCAATGCTAAGCACATCACTTCCAGTTTAATTCTAAGTAAGAATTTATACTTTCAGTCTCTAGATAATGAAAGCAGGAAGCTTTCAAACGAAGACATTTCAGTTCATGTTACTGCTGTTAGCTTATTTTGCCTGCTGCAGACTATGGGCGTGTTTTCAGCACAATATTATTTCATAATCCATAATCCCCACTTCCCTATACTGTTCTAGTTCACGTCCTACAGTTCAAGCAACGAACCAACTAACACCATTTGCTTAGAGTTTGCATCAACAGCGTTAAGCTGCCGAATGCAGCGTCCCTATTCCCGATTGAAAATGAAACAAAATTGCGAAGACAAATGTGAATGATCAAAATCGTTTCTAAATATCATCGTTTCACATTTAGGAATAAAAAGAGCAGCTTTTCGTGCGACATGTTTCTGCATACTTGGCTGCGTTTTAAAACCCACCCTAATCTTTCTCTTAAATGCGCCAACGAAGTTGTACATATCGAAGATCCTTTATTTAATTTCCGTCAAGATGATTTTACCATAAAGGATTTTGATTGATCATTTACGGTCACATTATTCTCATTAATATTCTGTTATTTTCCTACGAATATTTCCTTGCGGAATTTGACCCGATTTGCTTTTCAAATATTTGTCTCTTGAAATTTCAAGTATTTTCAAAAAAACACTTACTTTTTCGCCTTCGTTTTCTACTGAGAAGATTTTTTGTCAATAAATAATGAAACATTGCTCTTGTATAATGGATAACTAGTGTGTGTCCATCTGTATCAGGAATAAAATTTCTGACAAAAATGTTATTGGATAATTTAATTTTTACGCAAATAATCTGACCTTCAATGGGACATCGTTCATCCTCATAAAGCACCATGGTAGAATTGCTCATTTTTAAGGCTTTCAGCATGTTCTCCATCTCCAACGTGTCGACCGAAGTTTGAACATAAAGATCAAGGTTGCAAGTATTTTTGTTTGATCTGCTTTCAATATGATTGATTGTTGCATGTGAACTCTGTGAAATTAAATGAATTGCATCAAACGGTTCTACTGTTTTCATTTATCGTTTATTGATGTAGTAACTTTCTGTAACACAAAACTGCAATGTATGCGAGGCATATTCATTAATGGATTTTTATAAAAAGAGGATGAATGCCGCTCGAAATGCAAACTTCCTGATAACCAATCGCAGTTCACATAGTAAACGTTTTTCTTCATTATTGGGTCCGTGAAGTTAGTGCATATCTCCGGTGGGTTTTGCGCGAAGCGGTATAGTTGATAAAATTTCACCCAGTGGATAGGCGCTATTCTGTAGCAATTTTGTGTATACCGAATGTGGTAACCTCATTTGCATGCATTTGCATTACATCGATGCATGCAAATACGGTTTTAGTTCATGTGTTTTATAAGTTGCGCTTGTATGCCACTGTTGGGTAAGGTTGGTATGACTAACATGTTCAATCAAATGATCCCTCACTCATGTAGACTGGGTTTAAAACCCATAACCATGTATATGAAAGCTGATTTGCATGCATTTCCATCACACACTCACGACCGGTTTCTTGCTGTTTGCAGTCATCAGGTAGGGACAGTAGGATCGTGATCCGCATGTGCTTAAAACAGTGGAAGAATGGTATACAAGTTGCGCTTGTGTTTTACCTCATTCAGTTGGGTGTGGCCACCGTTGATTGAACTGGATGCACTTGCCAGCCCTATCCAACAATGTGTTATGTTTGCGTGTGCTGCTGGCCCAGCCGTGAGTGAGAGAGGACCACAACCTCGTCTTAACTCGTGCATTGATCGAATGAATGAATGCATATCAAATTGTCCATACACTTGACGATAATCACATTATGCGTTCGCAATCAATATTGATTGATGAATATTTGATATTGCATGATTAGTGCTCATTGCGTCGTATGCGAAGCGACACGGGATCGCTGCTTTGCAGCTTCTTTCTTCTCCGAAGTCGTTGAACAGAATTCCTTGAAGGCATTCATAATCAGATGACTCAGGTGTTACGCGTGCGTTGCGACCTTCTAAGTTGTTCGTGTGTGTTTGCACTCAGTTTTGTTGACACAACAATAATTTGGGATTTAATCTGTTGCAGGTTAAATGTGTCAAACAACAAATATGAGGTCGTTTCGGTATTTCTGGTTTGGTTTCCTCTAGAACTTGTTTGGCGGCTTCTGATTCTTGTTTTATGAACGGCAGATTTCAAGCTGTGTGTTGCTGGGTGATTTCTGAGAATTTTTGGGTGAAGTCTCCATTCTGCGAAATACATTTATCCTGGTCTGTGTTGATTGTAATTAATCAAGTAATTGAAACTTTGGGGAATGAATTTCATACGGCTGATTTCATGATGCTCTCATGAAAACTGCATGAAATCCGTCTTATGTAGGAATTTAAAAATAGTAGCACGATCATACATCCTCAAATATCCTTGGACATTGGCAAGAGCAACTCTTGTTCCTGTTGAATCCTATAGCTTTTTGTCAGTCACTACGATGGGCCAGCAGCGCTTAGGCAAACTCTGAAATTTTTCACTTACTCTGTTTAATGTTATGTCGGAGTCTAATTCTAAATATGATAAAACATCTGTTTGTAAGTTATATTCACAGGCAGACTCCAATGTATGTTATGTGGACGCATTTAATATGTGATTTTTCAACTCTAGTGACTTAAATGTGACCTCATGATCTGGCGATGGATGGGATTACTTGGGGTTTTGTTTTAACCGGTTAGTTGATTGCACAGAGATTGAACTGTTGATTGTATGAGATGCCTTTCTTCCAAATACCTCTCAAAATTGCTGCTTCTGTTGGTTGAGCAATTCTTGCTTTAATTTCAACGGTACTGACGTGCTCTGATATATGGAATGATTGGTTCGTCATTCTGCTTTGTCTGAACATAATGCTGATTCTTGTGTGATGGTAGTGAGCATTGACAAAAGAGCCCTAAATGCTTAAAGTTGACGTAACGAAGGATTTCTGAATTTTGTTCCATCCCCGTCGCCAATTGTTATAACTTCTGGAATCAGAGCACAAACGTCCGAACACAAGCTGTGTTTTTTGCCATTTGATTACATCTCTTAAAGCAAACATTGGTTCGATAATGCGCACACAGTTGGATCAATAAGAAAAGCGTCAATCACGACAGATCGATTGACACATGATTAATGCTTAATGCGTGTGTCAGCTGCTCCACAGTACCTCTCATTTCCGAAGTCAGAATTTGGATGCGTTGCATGATATGATGCCTTCAGTGGTTATCCAAGTAACGCGTGCTGTAGATGTTAGCAAATTTGTGGCCTTTTCCGGTGTAAAGCGATATGTCCGTATAAATCTAAGAATTTGTTGACGCTCCCTCTTCCTCTTCAGTTTGATGATTGCGCGTTTGATTCGACCATTCTTTCTGCTTGAGTGTTTAAATACAGGCAGGGTTAAAAACATTGACATCCGACACGGAGGACTTTTAACGAGGTGATATCGGTTATATATAGGTCAGTCGACTTCACACAATTGTGCGACAACAAAGATGTTTCAACATCAGAAATCTACAACAAATTCCTTGCATGGTACAGATTTTAAAACAACTCCAGCAATAACAATAATAGTTCAGCAACAATGGCAACAGTTAGAGCAGTACAACGGAAGATGTTTGAACAACAGTTGAAATCAATGTCCCTGACGCATACATTGAGCATTAATCATGCGTCACTCAATCCATCTTCATTTACCATTTTCTTATTGGTGTAACTTTAAGCGCATTATCGACCACATGTTTGCGCTACAAGTTTTGATGAATCGACAAAATACACAGCCTGTGTTCGGAAGCTTGTGCTCTAGTTCCGAGAGTTATAACAATTGGAGACGATTACAAAATAATACCTTATTTTGGTACTGATTTTAATTCAAGGTTTTCAATAGTCTCAAAAGTAACGTTCTTGACAATAACAATGCTGTTGTTGGCCTTTTTCTGTCGATGAAGGCCATGGATGTTCATCACAATCTCATGAATTTTCATGTTCTACAGCTTTTTGAATGACTAAACAGTCCGATTCGGTTGTATTGCATCAGTTGCACGCCGGCGGCGTGAACGCGTTAATCAGCCAAAAGCTGTATCTGCTACTCCCCAGCTTGCAAATGACGCTTTGCACAATGCATCTAATGTGAGCGGTCAAGAGCAAGTTTTTTCCAACTCGCGGGGCCAATGACAAGAGCCTTCATATCTCTTTTGGAAACATATTTGTACCGCAAGTGCGGTCTGCCCAATGGTCGACTTCTTAATTGCAACTCACCATAAAGTAGATCTTTGGGAATACGACCATTTTCCATTCTGTAGACGTGACTAAGCCACCGTAGGTGGCGCTGCCATAGTAGGGTGAACATGCTCTGTAGACCAGCTTTTAAAAGCACTTCAGTATTAGTCACTTCGTCCATCCACGATATGTTAAAGATACGACGGATGTTTCGTAGATGGAAAGTATTTAGCTTCCGTTCGTGTCTTGCGTGGGTGGTCCAGGTTTCACTGCGGTACAGTAAAGCATTTAGTACGCACGCGCTGTATACCATCATCTTTGTCTTTACAGTCAGCTTGCGGTTACCCCAAACACGAGAGTTTAATCGGGACAAAGTGACAGCTGCTCTGCCAATCCGCTTATCAATCTCCGTGTCTTAGGATATTGAAATTATAATAATGATAATGATAAGCAATTAGAACAAACAGTATATAAGCAGTCAGAAAACGTATAATTCAATAAAAACTCGTATAATTCTGTTTAAACCTAGTGAAGTGGGTGTATGGTGAAAATGGTAGAGTTACGATTAGGACGCGTTTTTCAAAATGTGGAACTGAAACAGGATTCGTACACGAACCGACCGATTTCAAGTCGAGCGTCTTTCCTATTCAACCCACGCGTCCCAACGTTGTATTATTAATAAAAAGACAATTAAGTGAATGTCCTCTTCCATATATTCATAAAATATTTCAATGATATATATATATGTATATATATGCATATATTTGACCACAGTTGACCACAAATGTGATTCAGACTGCAAAAACGATTATGCACTTTTGAGTTATGAGACGGACGATAATCGATTCTAGTTTTATTCAATAGGCACGAATGTTGTAAATATTTTGAAGGATTTATTATTGATAAGCATTCTCGAAATCTTGATCTATTAAATGAAGTTTTGGAAAAGGTTTGCGGTTTAATTACAGAACGGATTGTAAACAAAACTAGCATTTTCATCAAGGTTGCTTGTTTACTGGACTAGCCGGTGTTGATATTGTGCTTAATCAAGGGAATTAGAACAGGATCAACAGTTGATGGATGCAAGGGTTTTGAATACGGAAATAGTGGCTAAGTCGTTACCGTCCTCCTGATTCACACATGCATACACCCATTTTAGCTTTAAGATAGCTGGCTCTACTGAGCATAACAAAGCAACGCTTTCAGTGACCAAGTGCTGTTCACCATACTTGACTCTAAAACGTGTGACGAAGATCAAGCTGAACAACGATCACTTGTAAAAATCGGTTGTGAAATTGTGGACAAAGATTTCATGCGCAAATTGAGTCGAGATCTCGCATTTGTGGTAAACCGAAATCTGCTCGAAAAATCAAATACGTTTGTACGCATATGGGCCTTTGTTATTAGGATAAATAAAATTACTTGCAATCTGTGAGCGATTTTCTATAGAGCCTCGCTTCAAACACCAGAAATTGTCCAAACAAAAATAACAGTATGGAACTTCTGTTGTGATTGAGTAGCACTTTATCAATTGCATGTAGCTACCATTGCCTATAAGCAGCTTATTGTAAGCCTGTTGGGTTTCGAAGCATGTAGACCCAGTTTCGCATAGCTAAACGTGTTCTAACTTAAATCCAAGCAAGTGAATGCAGTCGTTGTCAATCTGCTGAGGTGTTAAAGTTGATGGGAAAAATGAATAAATCCAAACATAATAAGCTCATTGGCATGCATATCTATCACACAACACACACCAAGACCGGTTTCGTGCTGTTTGCACTCATCCGGTGGGACAGTAGGATCAGGATCCGCATGCCAAACATGTTTGCAAAAACTTTGTTCAGCATTAAAAATGAACTGTATCCCCCTTAATTTGTAAATTCAAATGAATTCCGAGGGCAGAGTTTGAAAATATATTTTTCGTCCCGCTCAATGATCACAAAATTACATCACATTACCAATACACAGAATCTTACCAACTTTGATTGAAATAAAAATATGTACATTCAAGTACTTTTTGCATAACTCGATATTATATTACTCATAGGAAAGTTTAAATTGCAGATCAACTCACAAGCATCGCTGAAAGAATTGAAATTATATCCTCTGCGTTTTTTCCGAGATTGAATGTCATTGTAATCGATTTACTCTCCATATTTTTATGGAAACAGTGTTGCAACTACAAAGGAGAATTAGATTAAAAGCCACAAAAGCATAAGACTATACATTTCTAGATTTGCTCCTTTCAAGTTCTGAGAGACTTTAGAATAAGCGTTCAAGCATATTTGGGGAATAAAATGTAGTGAAATGCCAAATAGATTTTGTCAAGGATATACACTTCCATAGCATTTGACATCACAGGTAGAAATAGAATACAAGAAATACTGATTATGCTGCAATTTTTACTCACCCGGAGAGCGGCTGGTTCCTAAACAAATTTTACAATATTTTATTGAACTTTTAGGTGTTTTTTAGCGTGACGCCGAAATGCGTATGAGTAACGATAATTTGTACAGAGTATACAAAACCATTTTTATATTGTTTTCAGGCAAATACATAAGCATAAATAGTATTTTGATGAGTCAAATTTAATCTTACTTGTTCATTGTCTGTAAACTGCATTAATTAAGGCGACGTTTACGATGGAGTATAAATAAATGCAGCTCTTCCATATCTATTAAAATAACATTTTTCTGAATGAATAAACAATACTTGATTGGTATCAACTATTATAGTTAAAGAGAATCTACGCACTAAAAATCTTTTGTGGTACTTACCCAAGCGATGAAACGATTTGAAATATCTTCTAACGGGCAGTGGAGTCTTTGAGCAAGCAGATTGCACCATAAGGGTGGATTTATATTCTCACTGTCAACCCATTGTCCAACAGACATTTTTTCGTAATCCAACATTGGGAATCTCATTTGTTGATCCATTATTCCGCGGTCGGAATGTGTTTTAAATTTTAACTCGTGCCCAAACGAAGCAATTTGGAGAAATTTCACAAATCTGTCAGACTATGCCCTGAAATTCCGCTCATTTGATATTCAAAACGGGAAATTTTTAACTTTTCGAAAAGCATGAAAAACCCGTGAATAATTATGCAATCTTTATTTATCTGGAAGTTAAGTTTGTGAAACGAACCAAGCCATCCACAAACGTAGGCATATAAAGACGCAACCGATCAATGTCTTTGTCAATCTTATGGATGTGCGTAGTGCATTAGCGATGCGTGATAATCACGAGTTTTGTGATTGTATGCAGAACACGTCCCTACGACACAACATAAGAGCAGAAAGCACCGAAACGTCTGACGACCTTGATCGCGTATTGTTGATGATTTGGCTTCAAAAAAATTGCATGAGAACGTCTAGATCATCAATATCTTTGGAAACAAGAAAAGGTGGACAATGTTATCTACCATCGATTGTTAAACAATTAGTCAAGCTCGGTCAAAGAAACACAAGGTAGTCATGGTCAGAACTGAATCGGTTGACACGAGATCAAAGAAGACCAAAGGGATGCCGGTACAAACATGCTCAGGACAGAGTTTTGGATACGTGATTTGTCTATATAAAGTGAATGTATGATCGAAAATCTTCATTTGCATGCATTTTCATCCAACGTTTAGTTTATTATCGTGTGCGTAATAAACTCGTTTGATTAATTGGCATGCTTCTGTGTCGTGGGTATGCGGGTTAACGCAATTCGCGTTTGACAGCTCGATATCAGGGATGAATTAGGACACCATTGAGAAGTGTCTACGAAACGCGGAGAGTGTGGTGGCTAATGCTGGAAGTCGATCGGCACAACAATTTAAACGTTAAAACAATATGTAGTATTTGCCCTCGATTGTCCTGGCGTAATTCTAACCCATCCTCTAACCCCTTAAAGTATCACAATCTCGGCTAAATCTTTATTTAAGCATCTCATCTAATGCGGTATGCTCCACTTGAAATTGTTTTGCCTTGAGAAACAAAATGATCAGCATCTCGTGCATTTTCAGGCAGGAGCCTGCTACTTACAAGAGAAACCATACATTACACGACTGTCTCGTCAGTTTGTGGTACCTGATAAACTGATTGATTTGCTGCCATAAATTTTTCTTTATAAAATGATGACCAGATCATTTTTGTAAACAATCGCACTTCGTTCATCATAAATCACAATTTCAAAAATCAAAGCTTTGATTATTCCAAACACCTTTTAATACACCGCGATCGAAATTCCGTCGAATACACAACAAAGTGTCAACTTTCAATCTGACAGACTTTCAACATTACAAGTCATAATATTAGATTATTAAGAAAAACTGAGCTATGATATAAAATTTAACCCCGTTGTTTTTATGAGAAAACCACAGACGGACCTACTGGTTTTGTACAAATGACCACCGATGCCCCGGCAGACAAACATTCTCGAGCATTTTTTCTTAAATGTAAAACAAAAGTCAGATGTAGCGGTTCCCGGATGAGTCGAGTTTATTACAAAAAATAGCCATCCATGCAGGACAGGCTCAGTCATAATAACTTAGGCTGAATATGATCAGATTCAATATTCTTGAATATTGAATGAAATCAGCCGAAATCGGGCTAGCAATATTCAGTGCATTCCGGCAACTTCTCGCGTTTGATTCAATCGTTAATGAATCATACTCTAAGTGAGGGGGAATTACCACTAGATTACAAATTCGGAAGTATATTATCGGCTACCGCCAAGGTCATGGAAAGCTCAGTTTAGTAGGCATAAGATTGTAAATGGCTGATAATCCAATCGAGCTTCCAGAATTTCTGTCGCTGGAAAGCTTCGTCGATGAAAAAATTCAAAATCGTATGAATTGTTTTCCGCCAAAACATCGAATACGTGGGAATCGTTCATCTTTAACAAACTTCATCAAAAATATTTGTAGCGAGATGAAGGTCCTTTAAATCCGTCAATAATGTTTTGCAGTGCATAGTAATAAATGTTCTAGTTAGTGCTCCATATTTTGTATTATTTTTTTCCAAGGATTTGCAGATCATGCTGGCTATGATTATCTTTCTGTAGTTCAGTACCTCGGAATTAGGCCTAATTTAGCGTATGAAAAACTGCGTTTTAGAACTGCAGCTCAGTATATCCTGAACAAAGGAAACTTAAACATTTTGTTTAAAGGAATATTAGGAATCTATAGATGATATTTTATCATGGATAAAATCAGAGCTGGGCTAGCTGACTAAGTTGCAATTAAATTCGAAACATTGTTATGATCATGTATAGGCTAATGTATGTCGAGCTACAGAGTTAATTTTACGCGTTTTAGTTCTTATACATCTACTTGAATCCCCAAAAAGAAAATAAAAAAGTTGCTACCAGATGCAATAACTTGGTCTCTCTCAGTCAAAGTGTAATGCAGTCAGCTAAGAAGATAGGCAACACCATGTTATCCTCTTTTGTTGGTTGATAAACTCGGGTTTATCACGAGAACTCGGTCTACTCACCAAAAATCCTTAAGCTTTTTGACTGTTTGATAAAGCGTGTTTACATGAAACCCGTACATATTTTGAATTGATACTGATTAAAATTAAGCGCATTCCGCATATTAATAGATCTTCGGAGGGTTTTATCGAAAATTCTAGCCTTCGATTTCACTAAACTCTTCTTTAATCATTGGAAATGAACATTTTATATTAAATCGGTTGCAAGCCCAAGTCTAGTCACCTCAAACATACTTAGATTAGTTGAAACATGTCTCAATGTGATAATTTCATTCCATAATTATGATCGCCACTCTACACGCAAATGTGTTACGAGCTCTGATTTTAGGATGGATGTCGTATTTTGTCGACACGAAAGTGATTATTTTCATCGACTAATTATATTTGAAATAAGAAAGAGAATCCGCACCCAAAATTGGTACTTTGACATCGGCGAGTGTGAAACTCCATCTAGAGATACTTCTGAGACCTAATTCAACAGAAAGTGATCTCTGACCAAAAGAAGAAATTTTCGTGCCGTTTGCCGCCTGTAACGCAAACGAAGACGGGTTCTTGCATTCCATATTGGATGGTGGGATAACGCTAATTTCAGCACAAGTGTCGATGAGGAATCGCATTTTAGTGCCCCTGTCGGTAACGTAGAAAAGACGGCTTTGAAAGGTGCCAGACAGAGCTGCCGTGTCTACTGCCTGGCTTCGCTGTTTCCCTGCTTGGACAAATTTGAGTCCCAAGTGCAGGTGGCGTGTAATGAAGGGCTTTTGCACGGAATCTACAATGATAATAGCAAAAACGCAATCAGTTAAAACGACCGGTGGATCGTTTATTTTGCTGATGGGGATGATGATTTCGAGAGTTACTACGGGATCGTGCGACGTTTTGTACTTGCATTGAAAAGTTATGGAACATTGATTTCAACTCTTTCAAATCGCTTGGAATCTATGTAATTGAATTTGCGTCACTCATGTGTCTGACGCGAGATAATGCTACACTGTAAAAGATATCGTGAACTTCGTCTGCAATGCGTGCTAACTGTTATAGACTGATGTGCTTGTCCATAATGGCTAAGACTTTGCGGACGTCGGCTGTAAGGCTCTGCTGACATAATTCACGAATGATTTTGTCATTCACAGGCTTGTCTCCTTGTAATTGAAGCATGTATCGCAGGTGTTGTGACGGAGTGTGATAACCCACTTCTAAGCCAGACAAAAGCTGCCGTAGGTTTTGCTCGTCAGTTAACGAAGTACGTGAGGTGAGAGTGTTTAAGTGCATCATACGAATTATCAGCAGGGTGGTTGTATATTAATCAGCAACCTCTTTTGCGACTGACGGTGGCAACATACCAACTACACGGTTAAACTAGGCTCGTTGAGTTTTCACGCGGTAAGACTCGAATAGTGCTATGATTTGTGCGAACCAGAGGCGAGGGAAAGTTAGAGTGCAACATAACGTCTGTAGAAATATCCTCAGATGTTGTATCAAAAAATAATGACTTAAGCTTCATTTCGTACATGAAACATATATATGACAGCGAAATCAAAATAAATGTAAGTATATGGTACGAACAAAAATTTCAAAAAGAAAAATGTTCGGGGCACACCAAATTTGTAGCGGTTGATTCAGCTGCGATTTCACCACTAACTGCGTTAGCCTTCTGATTATTGCACCCAAAAAACTGGAACACACTTCTCAGTGTAACATGACATACAGATTCAAAAAATCAGATGATTGACTTGTCCCATAACATAACACATGAGCGGCGTGAATAATATATTCAAATTGTGTACATATGCATTAACTTTTCAACTTTCGGTGATGAGACCTCTCCCATCTTCCATTCACAGGTACATACGCCTGTCCTCCTTACCAATCAATCCTGTTAGTGGCGGGTGTTTCTAAACACCACCAAAAGAATCTGGCAACTCGTTTCGACCTGTTCGACTATCGCCTTGTGATACTAATTATGTTACAGATACCCATACTTTTCATTTCAGTATCAGTATCAGTAACATTATCACAGTGCAATATTCGACCAAGTCGAAACGAGTGCCTAGATTCTTTCGGAGGTGTGCTTGAAAACACCCGCCACTACCAGGATTGATTCGTAGGGTATACAGGCTTATGTATCTGTGAATGGAAGATGGGAGAGGTCTCATCACCGAAAGTCGAAAAAGTTAATGCATGTTGCATTTCCAATCAAATGAATAGATGATGGACAGCAGTTTATTTTAACAAATACGAAAAATGGGAAAGAAACTCTTTTTGTATTTCAAACAGATTTTCCAAATATTTTTGTGGTTTTTGACAATAAATATATTTGGATTTAGTCTCAAGGTTAATGCTCCGGAAAGAGCACCTGCCACCGTGAGTTCCACGCGTACACTACACGGATGCTAAAGAAATGCGTTCTGGATTCCAGCATGGTCTGCTGTAAAATTAGCTTAAGACTCTGCCCTCAAGTTTCAACCAAAGAACAGAACGAAGTTATCGAAATCGAGACAACTTAATCCTTCGACAAACTTAAAGGTTTCTATAAGATCCACTCTAAGTTGCCTCATCCTGAGCGAGAAAAGTTCTTATGCTGATAGACGATTCTCATAATTGTTGTATGCTAACCCCTCGATCATGCGAGCGGCTTGCTTCTGTACCATTTCTAGCTGCACTATATCCTTCCGGTAATACGGCTTGTAAGCCTGGATACAGCTTTCTAAATGTAGCCTTACTATTGCCTAGGAGAGGAACAGCAGCACCTCAGCTGTTCTGCGTGTGAGAGCTAAACATTTTCGGAAGAATTTCCTCCCGGTCCTTTGAGCCGCAGCAACATATTGGTCAGCCTACTTGAAGTTTGCAGAAACTACTATTCCTAGGTCATTAGTAGATTTTACACTATGGAAATCCGTGTGAGCTGAGTGCGAAGAAACAATCATGTTGCCTGCCAGTGTAGAGAGCAAGTGACTATAATCTAGGTTAAAGGGAAGGTCCCACTTAACCGCCCATGATGTTACAGCTTCCACGTCACTTATCAGATCGGAGTTATCCGACCTACCGACAATTTTAACGTCGTCAGCAAACATATAACAGGGTGAGCGCAGTTGGTTGGCTAGATCATCATTGAAAATGAGGAACAAGAACGGCCCCAAGTCTGAGCCCTGGGGAACCTCGCTTGTTATAGGCGCACATGCGGAGTATGTATCATCTAGCCTGAAGTAAAAGGATCGGTCGCTAATGAATGCTCGAATCCAGCCCAGTTGGTTCCATGATACTCTTATGACTGAGAGATTGAGAAGCAAGAGCATGTGATTCACTGAATCAAAAGCTTACTAAAGTCGAGATATAGGTATTCGACAGCTATACCATCATCCATTCTCTTAGTGACCTCGGTACGTTCAACTTGGTTGTATTTTCCACTCTCTGCTAAAAAATTATTACGCATTTTCGCTATTCTGTGAAATTACTGTAAACAAGACTAACAATTGTACTATATTATAAAAAGCAAATCGTTCATTATATTTCGTGCTGATCAATTACGCTTGTGATTAAATCAGTCTATATTTTTCTGGTACATTAACGTTACTCATATTTCTCGCTGTAAGATGAGTACAATTAATGCTTGCCTCAACGGAAATTGCTGCAAAAATGTGGTCAGGGGCATTGAGTGCACAGCTTGCAAGCGTTGAGCTCACCCTAGCTGCTCTGGCATACATAAATTTCACTATGGGATTTATGCAAAGTACCGCTGGTTGCAGTGGTATTGCAGCTCCTGTCATAAGGCTGCCAGTGACGCTGATTTTATTATTGTGAAACCTCAAAATAGTGAAATCTCGCCTAGCTCGTCTAACGTCGTACCCACTCAAACTTATGCATCTGTTTTTGTGTAGCAAATATGAGCCCGGGGACAAATGCAGTCAAGGCGAAAGTTGACAAAGTTAAACAGTTACACCATCCTCTCAAGAAGGCCAATGTAAAGAGAACTTTGAAAAAACTTGCAAATTAAAAATTTAGATTAGATGCAGCTGAGGAAAAAGTCGAACAGGTTAGCCAGGTAACCCGTCCATCCACCCATTGGCCACTCCCAAGGTGGCCAATGTAGCTTTAACCTCTAAGAAGTGTACTAAGACCAGTAAGGTCAGTACACAAAAACGGCAACATCCAATTGATGCCGGTTCACTTGTGCTGGACCAAATTATTCAGGAATTGAATGGTTTGCGTCAGCAAATCGAAACACTGCACAGCAATACCTCTGCTCCGAAATCTAGAACTAAAAATGTACTAGTTATTAACCGAGAGGAACCATTTATTGAGGAATCTAAGTCTCGCAGAGATCTTGATCGCAGGTGTATGAACGATCTTCTCCGAATGGTGGGTATGAAGCCTTCTACTCCCACAGTGTGAATCCACCGAGTAGTAAGATGGAGGATTGGTAACCGTCCTCGACCGATCCTGGTTAAATTTAATTACCATGCGGATCGGGATGCATTCCTGGCTAGGGTTGAGCCTATCTCAAACTGAACGCTAGATAAACTTCAGGTGAAGCCCGACAACCCTCCGTCCCGGATTAGGCAAAATTCTTCTGATTCCAATAAGAGAAACTTAACAATGAGAACATTGGTCATCCTTAACCCGGATGCAGCGCAAAACGCTATTCAGTCACAGACGGGCATACCGAACAGCACTTCGCCACTAGTCTTGCTGTCTGGCCCAGATGACGTTGATTGTCTTAGCGCAATTGACGATGGCACCCGAACAGGTGACTCCGTAGTTTCTTTTCTTCTATGAATGCGGTCTCAATTGTCAGGAAACAGTCCTCTACCTTAATGCAAGAGGCTGCCGAATCTCATGCTCCTGCTCTAAGTAGCACGCCATAAAACGTGCAACTCCCTCGGGTGCTTCGACCGAGGGCCAAACAGGATTAGTTTCAGAAGCACGAATAACCAGTACCCAAGTATTGTATGCAAATGTATGCAGCATCAGGAATATGCGGACTGAACTTTCTCTCTTCCTTGGCTCAGTTACACCCAAGGGTCATTGCGCTTTCTGAGACCTGACTGTCTGCGATTGATGAGTTGCCGGTAAACATCAGTGAACAGTATCTCGTCACACTCAGTACATCCCAACAGGAGTTTACACAGCTTATTGAGACACTCGACGGTTTGTTTCAATCAGCTCACAGAGTACTTATCTTGGGTGATTTGAACCTCCCAGACATAGATTGGCCTGTTTCCAATGACCTAGTCACCCAGAAATCTGACACCTTTCTCGAATGGCTCCATAATCATGCGCTGCACCAGCATGTCAATGATCCTACAAGGTTTCGCCATGGATGCACTCCATCCACTCTTGACTTGGTATTGTCGTCCCAGCTAGAAGCAATTAGTCATTTAAAGTACCTACCGCCGCTCGGCAAAAGCGATCACGTAATGATAAGCTTCGAAGCGATATTGCGTTTTCGCAAACCTTTCTTTAGTTCTAGACGCAATTTTAGGCTTGTAGACTGGTGTTTACTCTTGCAGACTTGAAAGTCTTCCCTTCTGTTATCTAGCGATCTAAATGTAAGTGAATACTGGGATAGAATTTGTAAGTATCTAAACGAGTTACAAGACAAGCACGCTTCGCTGCAGTGTGTGAGAAGGCATCGAAGGCCACTCTGGTGGCCTCCTCGAGTCCGTAGGTCTACCCGTCAACGGGATCGTCTGTGGCGGCAATATTAGCTATCCCTTACTTCTGGTTCTTGTGGCCGCTACAAAACCGCTCGGAATGCCTGTCTTAAATTACTGCGTGTGCTCAAACAGGATTTTGAGTTATATTTAGATATGAATGCTAAATCCAACTCGAAAAGGTTTTATAGCTACGCACAGTCAAAACGGAAAACTAGGGAAATCATAGGGGATTTGAAACTGGAGGACGGAAGAGTAGCCGATACCGACCTGTCTTATGCGACTGCCTTCTCAGGGTTTTTCAGTAGCGTTCAACGACGGGATAATTCTTTAAACGCACCGTGAGGTCTGCTTAACGTGACACCTGGTGTCCAAATGGTCGGAACTGTGCACTAGGATGGGTGTTAAAACAATCACTCCAGTTTCACTGACTCGCTTGACTCGTGCTCCCAAAGCGCCGCACCAAGATAAACCAAGATTGCTCAAGGTAGTGTTGCAGAGTGAAAAAGAACTAGAAGATGTACTTTTATCTGAATACTTGTTGCAAGACGGCGAACAAAACACGCCACGTATCTTTGTTGACATATCCTGGTTAGAACGGGCAAAATCTACAGTAAACAGGAACACTGGGAAAGTAAACGAGCGCGACAGTCGTAGTCTTATAATCCTGAACGTTCCTGAAGCTGCTGATAGTCAAGATGCAAAGTGTAACTCCAACCACGATATACAACAATGGAAATTTATAAGTGACGCTATCCAAACAAATAAGACGACTGTTGTCGATACCTTTAGGATCCCGACATCACCGAAATACGAAGGTAAAGCTCCGCGACCACTCAAACTGACACTGCTGACAGACAGTATGGCTGACGCCGTTCTTAAAAATTGAAAACAATTTCGATACAAATTGCCCCGAGAGATTAAAATTATTCCCAGACGTCTCAAAACTAATAATATCAAGGCTGATGCCGAAAGTCCAAATACTAAGCCAAAAACGGAATTCGGCCGACTCTACCGGAGTCGGCGAACAAAATTACCTACCTACCTACTCAGACCGAGCTGTACCAATAAGTTTATCTCATGAACCGTTCTTGCTATCAACACCGACTGTCAAATTTTTATATACGAATGCCCAATGCTTGACAAACAAACTACACGAATTGACCGAACTAACTACCACACACTCACCAGACGTGATTGCCGTAACTGAGACATGGTTTCATCCAAATTTAACAGACAATAAAGTTGCCATTGAAGGTATGTCCCTACTTCGTCACGATCGCCTGACTCGAGGAGGTGGTGTTGCGATTTACCATATACCGAGATTGCTCTGCCAAGAGATCACTGATGATGACTTACAACTGCAAGACACATTATGGTGTTCGTTGAATGTAACAGCAGGAAAAAAATGCATAGTGGGTGTGATTTAGCGTTCGCCCTCAGCCGACGGAGCCTACAATTCAGCATTACTTGCGAATATACGCTTAGCGGCTAACAGATACTGCGGCAGACTCCTTCTGATCGGAGATTTCAATCTGCCGAACTTTAAGGGAAATTCATTTCATCCAGAAAACTCTTTAAATGCTTTATACCAACAGTTGCTAGAAGAAATTCCACTCTACAACCATATTTTCAACAATACCCGATTTCGTGGTACTGATACGCCGTCTATCTTGGACTTGATACTGACAAATGAAGAGCACGTGATTGAAAGTCTCACTTATGAAGCTCCAATAGGACTCAGTGACCACTTGGTTATTACGTTTGATTATATTTGCCAGGCAATCAGAACAAGTGACATCAACAAGGTGATTAGAAAAATTGACTTTTCACAACTTAAATCTACTCTCAAGAACACCACAGACCCTGGTCTTAAGTCCGACAGCGTGCACGATCAGTGGCAGTGGATGATAAACAAACTTAAATCTGCCGTTGAAATGCACTCTCATCTTGTTCCAAAGGTGCAAAAAAATGGATATACGTTTAAGCTGAGTAGCCGAACACGAAAATGGTTAACTTTGCGTAATGCTGCATGGCGGGCTCATCGACAAGATACCACTGTTGAGAGTTGGGAGACATTTCGGTTGCTGAGAAATAAGGTAAACAAACTTGTTGTTGAGGACAAACTGAATTATCAAAAACATTTACTCAACAAAATGGAATCAAACCCCAAAATTCTCTATCAGATCATAAATAACCGGTCTAGGGTGAAACCAGGGGTTGCTGCTTTAAAGACGCGTGATGGAACAACAACCACAGCATCGGAATCTGCCGAAGTTCTAGCCCATTTCTTCTCCACTGTCTTCAGCCCACGAAACACCGTTACCTGCCCCTTAACTCCCGTCACCTCACCTGAAAATGTTTTACAAGAACTAACTATTACCCCGGACAGTGTCCTCCGAACATTGCTAAATCTCAACACGAAAAAATCTCCCGGAGCTGACGAAATTACCCCGCTGATCCTCAAAAACTGTGCTTCTACTTTGTGTACGACCCTGACCTACTTGTTTAATCTCTCTTTAACCCAAAGTTTCGTTCCATGTGATTGGAAGAATGGCATCATTACCCCAATCTACAAAGGAGGAAACCGTTCCGAAGTATCCAACTATAGACCAGTAACACTACTACCGGTGATATCTAAAGTAATGGAGCGCCTCGTTGCAAACAGCGTCACAAAACATCTGGAAGACAATTGCTTGCTCGCAGTCGAACAACACGGCTTCAGAAAAAGACACTCTTGCCTTTCAAACCTTCTGCTCTCCCTCGATGACTGGACACAAGCTGTAGACAAAGGTCTCACCATACACGCGTGTTATCTTGATATGTCCAAAGCATTCGATCGTGTCAACCACAGTCTGTTACTACAAAAAATGGAGCAATGTGGCATCAAGGGTTCATTACTAGCCTGGTTTGAGGATTATCTCCGCGACCGTGTCATTCGAGTAAGGGTTGACGGTGCTTTATCACGACCCATTGCAGTAACGAGTGGGGTGCCGCAGGGATCAGTGCTTGGACCAATTCTTTTCCTGATCTATGTAAACGACTTACCGAAACTTGTTCGCAGCAAAATCTTGTTATTTGCGGATGACATCAAGCTGTGGACACAAGTACGCACAACTGAAGATTGCAGACAGCTTCAGCTGGACCTTGATGCCTTACAGAACTGGTCAGTTAGAAATGAACTACCTTTCAATTTCAGCAAATGCAAGGTATTGACTGTTGGAAGATATTTTGAGTTCTCTTACACCCTTGGTTCCCATATTCTTGAAAGCACTGACAAGGAGAAGGACTTGGGTGTGTGGGTGAGCAGCACGTTGAAACCGTCGCATAACGCCACAGCTGTCTATGAAAAGACGTCGCGAGTAACGCTTCTTCTTAAACGCGTGTTCGGGAGTTTCACGAAGCAAACTGTTCATCGAATAATTAATACGTACTTGAGGCCAAACATGGAGTATGCGGTTCAGGATTGGTCACCCTGGCTACAGAAGGACATCAGCCTCTTGCAGAGAATATATCATCGGACCACCAAGCTCTACGTGGTTTAAAACATAAACAATACAAAGATCGGATTACAAGCCTCAATCTCTTCGACTCTCGCTACCGCCATCTTAGAGGCGACTTGATTCTTATGTTCAATATACTGCATACACACAACCATCCCCTGAATCAACTATTCACACGACTACCACCACGAACAAGCCGGAGTCATAACTATACAGTACTTATTCCCGACTCGAGGCTGAACTGTCGAAGGTATTTTTATTCTGTACGTGTATGTTTTACTTGGAACTCCCTACCCCGTAACGTTGCACATTCACCCAACTTGGATATATTCAAATCGAACTTGGACAACTTCATGTCGACCAATCCAAACATTGAAACAATATATTCTGCATCATAAAGCTTTGAACCAATGCATCCAAGTAAACTATACATATTTACCCTATCAAACCGGTTGAAAACAATTTCCGCTCTATGTATTTTTACGTGATTCCTGAACTAATCAGTAGGCAAACAAACCCCGTTTTACTACCTATGTTATTTGTAATTCGCTTATTATTCTGTGGTTTTTGTAAAGCTATGTGCTTTTTAGACCATTGAATTGAATTGAGTTAAATTGAATTGAATTGAGTTGTCCTTTAATGAGGCTGAGGGGTATGACGCACTTATCCATGTTCGGGTCAACAAATGTGAGGGACCGGATGGCATCTACTCAATTATGCTTATAAATCTTGCATCAGTGCTTACCGAACCGTTTTGTCAGTTCTTTATTTCATGTATGCAACTAGGAGTTGTTCCCAGTAAGTGGAGGGAAGCCATAGTCGTGCCAATACACAAGGGTGGTTGCAGGTCAACTGTTGGTAAATATAGACCGGTCAGCCTGACTACCATCGTCTCGAAAAAACTGCTGCATGACAAAATCTGTCAGCATCTTTGTCGGCATTTTCTGTTGAGTGTAACTCAGCATGGATTTCTTGAGGGTAGATCCTGCCTGACTAACCTTCTGAGGTTTCTCAATACTGCCACTAAAGGGATGAATGAAGGGAAGCCTGTCGAAGCCCTTTACCTAGATTTCAACAAGGCTTTCGATTCCGTAAATCTCAGCATTCTAGAGATTAAGCTAGCAGCAAGAGGCATACGGGGTAGTCTACTTGCTTGGATAAAGGCCTTCCTTACAGGTAGGACATTCCGAGTTAGGCTGGGATCTACGCTGTCAAGTCAAACCGAAGTGATCAGTGGTGTACCCCAAGGCTCGGTACTCGATCATCTTCTATTCCTGATTTTCATCGATGACTTGTCCTCTGCTTTGAAGTGCCCATGCTTCATTTTCACGGAAGATGTGAAATTCATCGGATCAACGGATGGAGATACCTTGTTGCACGAACTTGAGCGGGTCATAAACTGGTCATAACAGTGGGATCTCTCACTGAACCTAAGTGAGAGCCAACTCTTGTCAGCACTGGTTGACAAGATTTCGGTTCAGGTGGCGGGGAATTCCCTCAGTGTTAACGCCACACAGTGTGTTGAGGATTTAGGAGTACTAATTAGGGTTGACTTCAAATGGGAGGACCAATGTGCCGCTGCGGCTCAACGTGAACGCAAGGTACTTTTTCGGCTGAAATCAGTGATATCGAGCAGAAGACCCGATGTATTCCTGCCACCTTACAAGGCATTAGTTCGACTGCATCTCGAATACTCTGTTCAGGCGTGATATCCTTACTACAGAAAGGACATTCGTCGACTTGAAAGTGTACAGCGCCTTGCAACTCGCATGATTGAGGATCAGCGAGGGAAACCGTACGCTGCGTGCCCCATATGTCTCTCGATCCTTTTTCCCTTAGGCGCCGTCGTTAGAGAGGTGACTTAATAAAAGCCTTGAAGATCTTGAAGGGTTTGAGTGGCGCGCCAATGAACGACTTCTTTACCTTAAGCCCCAAGCTGGACACCCGGGGCCATTCACATAAAATTGCTAAGAAACGATGTCGGCTAGACTCCAGGAAACACTTTGGGTTGTAAACTTCTGGAACATTCTTCCAGAAGAACTTATATCCTCCAGTACCGTCTAGAGTTTTAAACAGGGTTTAGACCGCAACTGGGGTAAGTTTTTTCCTGATTACTCTCCTTAATTGCTATACAATCTTATGTATTTCATCTTTTAGCGTTATCCCGTAAAAATGTGTGGGCTAGAGTTCTCTGTGTTTTTATTTATTATACACGATGCTACTTCAGCTGACCTCTCACCGTGCTGGTGAAAAAAAAAATACTTTTTCTTTTTCCAGCATCGGCTATAACGCGGTGCTTAATAAATTCATCCGGGCTAATCTCTTGGCGTCGCGATCGGCGAGGATTTCAAATAGACAAAAAGAATAAACGTTTTGGCAGTGGTGGTTGCTTCTCTGCAGTTTTCCACCGAAAGAAATTTTGGACGCTCAGTTGGCTCGTTAGCCACATACCGTCCTGTGCAAACTGAACTGAACTAAACTGAACTAGAAAGCTCAACAATTTTGTCAAACATGACCTACATTTCAGGAAACCCTGTTGTGTGGAATTCAGAAGAGTGTTTGGTTAGGTATCCACAAATTTTATCGCGAATCAACCTTTTCCTAAGCTCACTTAGTTCGCTGGTAAGGCTAACCAGGTGGTTATTTTTGACCCGTGAAGAAGCTCCTCACTTATGGATAGGCACTAAAACGGCTGTTCTCCAGTCCTTAATGACCAACACGTATTATTTATTTTATACGATTTTCGAATTCAGAAATGTGGTTCAAAACTAAATTGAGAACGGAATGGTTGATACTTCAAGTCAATTTTCATAGTTGATATTCTTAATTTGTTGAAATATATCGAATTCTGTAAGTTCATTTTCAATAAATCGCGGTTATTTAGATTTTAAATGATGAGATGTTAGGTGAGCTTTATAAAATGTTTCTGTGAATGACTTAAATTTCTCTCTGTACTTCATAATTATGAGCAACTGTTATTTTATCATGTAAATAACATAGAATTCTGTTAGGCTATTTATTTTAGTCATCTCGATTTTCTGAATATACTTATTTTCACTCAAATAGTAGATAATCCAATGCAATATGAGAACAATCTTCCTAGTAACTTATTTAAGAGTCTGCGGATATCATTCATTATTTCTAAAATGCTCATTTAATTTTCACAGTGTTATTCCAAACAGCAAAATTATTTTACGATAAATTATTGTGAGAATTCTAATTAAATCAAAATCACGTATGTATGCAGTGCTGCGCATTCATATCATGCACGCAAGTTAAGATGCTTTTAGGTTGCCTAGGCCTAATAAATAAAAAAAACAAAATTATAATAGTAGTGAGAATCTAACCTGATTCTGTAATTAACTCATTTCCGTAGTAATTCAGTTCAACACGGAGTTAACTGCAAAATGCAGTAGTGATTTATTGGATCGCATTAGATTTCAGATGCACATTTGATCCGCAAGTTATTCGATAAATATTTTAAAGTTGAATCAATACATCATAACTGTTTAGTTATATAATTCAAATATAAACAGTGGTTGCTATATTTATTTATAGCGGATCTAACTATGTACTAGTGTTTGCCAAATCTGTTCAATTTTGAAAAATAACGTGGCATTCACGCCAAGTGTGGCTGCATATAAACATTTCCATCGTGCTTTCAAGTTTTGCCGTCTTGATCAAATGCACATTAAAATTTCTGAAACCTATCACTTTATTACCTCTGATGCAAAACTACAGTTATTTTGTTATGTCGTCATGCTTGCGAGTCTGTGCATGAAAAATACCTTTGCTGCTCCAATTTTCTATCTCATTTTTAAATGAGCAACTACTTCATTAAAAATTGCAATTGTTACATTCCACTTTCTCACTTGACGATTGCCTTTTATTATATTGCCATACCTGAATGATAATATAATATTCGTATCACCCAGGTTTTATGAGCTTTTCATTTTCCATTTAGCATTTAAGTTACGTTGAACAAATACCAAATGTAAGGTTCTATCATTGCATTATTCACAGTCGTTTAGAGTAGAATCTCAGAATGTCAACTTCGAAAGAAACCGATCCAAACGTGGCGGTCCCGATACAAGTGTACCAGTTTTCCCAACTGGTCTGTGAAGAATTTGAAAAGATGTATCGTGAATGTGGGGAGTCTAAGTGTGCCGCTCTGCTTTCGTTGAATTTGAAAATGCTAGAAGAAATGGAGCGCATCACAGCGGATCGTAAACAACTATTAAGCGAACTAAATAAAAACGGTCTGGAGAAAAAAGAAATACTTTTCCAGTTAGAACGTGAGAAGAAATTACACAACACGGCGATGCTTGTAAGTTAGATGTTATACTCTAGCTATTTTTATCAAGCGTTTGAGTTCTTTAGAAGATGAACTCATTGGTTCCAAGAAAGCTGCAGACGATAAAATTGATAAACTGGAATCGTTACTTCGACAACGTGATGCTTTGGCCAAAAGATCTAATGATCATTGTAAGTATATAACGGTTATTTCTAAAAGAATTTAAATTTTCAACATCATTACAAAAGAACTTCAATTGCTACCCGAGTGAAAGAATATCCAAAGAAATTTTTTCAACATCCTCATTACGTTAACAAAGCACTTAAAGCGAGAAATATCCTTTTTAGTATTTTACATTGAGCTCTTCAATACCTGCGTAATACAATAGAGAAATGGATCTGAGCAACAGCAATCATTGAACAAAACATCAATGCCACGTATTAATACCTTCAATGCATCGGTTTGAATCGATGTTGGCTGACGTAATGAAAGTTCGAAAAGTAATCGTTATTAGAACTGATCTAAAGATTATGATCTCCATCGCTCCATGTGTCTGCAAGATGTTTCAGCTAAGTTTTCGTGAAACTGTATAGAACCGTATAAACGACCGAGATAGACTCCTCTAGTTTTACTAGGTTGCCAGTATCAACCCGATGTGCTGGAATCAAACCGTTCAGATTATTGAAACTAAATAATTCATTACCAGAAGTTTTTACATTACTTTTTTCTCCCATTCTTCTATAGTTTTGTAGTTGATGTCTGAAAACCGCAAAAATAGATCAAATTTTGTATATGAGATTCAAGGATATATTTAGTTCATTCACTGGATTGCATACGGTTGGCTGTGCGATGTCATGTAACAGAAGGTTCTGAAAATGAGCTATTTCGATAATTAATAAATTGTTTTTAAAGAACCGATGTGAGAAATTGGTGGCAATGTCTGCTAACGTAAGTATTTTTATGCAGCAACGCTCTTTGACTAGCTATAAAAATGCGATCTGAGAAATAGCATCACAAAAGAATGATTATTATTTCAGCTTTCAAGGAGTGTTTCTGGTTATGCAGCAGTTCAACTTCAATGTGCGTTTCGAGATATACCAGGCTTAGTCAGTGTTGTGATTGGGTATCTGTTCAAATATTCGAGCATATATTTTGTTTTTACTGCCTATAAAATCTTGCTTCTCATAATAAAATGATGTTTGCAATAAGCTAAACTTACAGTTAAGAGCTTGTTTACGTTTCTAATCTGTCCTCAGAAACTCTGGTTCATCATCATCTGATCGTTGCCAGATATTTGCATATATACATTGTTTCAGTTTTCCACCTCTTACCTATTCTTTCTGTTTTTATCAGACTAGGATACGTGTAAAACTATTTGTATTGTAGACATTTCTTCAAGTTGAATGAATGTTAAATGATCAACAATAGCCACTGTATTTGTTTGGCTTTCTTGACCAGTGTTATGTTTGAGACTGTACTTTGTTTGGGCGAACTTTGATGAGCTAGTTTATTTCTGTAACATAAGCCGTATTATCAATAATTTTGCTTATATTAATCCGCTTTTTCAAAATTAGTTTCTGTTTTTTGTCCGAGGCATTATATTATTCGGATTCAATGTGCTATGTTCTCAATTTTTCCAGTTATCATTGGTTTTATCTTCAAGTTTTCTCCTACCAGATCCTATAATGGGCACAAACCTTGTTAATTCATATTCTATAGACGCCACGGGGAGGATTCGTCCAAGAGCATCTGCTCTTGATACATCTCTAATGAAAATCTCTTCCAACATTAAATTCAAATTACTATATTGCTCAGAAATCGGATGTTGAGTTTTTTTACAAATTTAGCTAACAGGTTAGAAGAAAGACTGACTCAGATGGAATCTGACTTCACCGTCATCCAGCAGCGTTATAACGAACTACTAAAAGCCTATGTGGATCAAGTGGAAAGATCAAAGCTGGATGGGAATCGACGAGATTCGTTGCTGGAAGATGAAGCCTCCGAGATATCTGCTAGTCATATGAACCCTGTAAGACTCCATTTCTCAGACATCTGTTCTGTAATTTTCGTGATTTTTATTCTCTTCACTAGCGTAGCGATCTGTTAAAGCAAGCTTTTTATAACGCTATTCGGTAATATTTTATGAACATTTTCGAATATTTCAATTTGACTAAAATAACAGGTCGTTCGATTTTACTGTCGCGAGTGTATTTTCATCAAATCATGAAAATTATCAGTTGAACTACTAAGGCTCAGTCTCTATGCGTTATTCATTTTGGTAAGAGCTTTTGACACCGTTTCGCTAGTAATTGTTTTCATTCTTAATTAAAATACGATTTTCATACCATCTATTTTATGAAATAATTAAAAAACAAATCTTATGGTAAGCCAGCTCCACGATTATTGAATTATTATTGAATTATTATTATTATCAAGAGATTTACACATCCAGTATGAAGCCATTCTTCGGTTGCAAGGCACATATCAACCGTATATGAAAAGTTTCAGCTGTCCCCTAGGCATGTCTTATTTTGGATTATGTTAAGCCCTAACTTCTTCCCACCCATGTGATATAAACAAGAATTACATGACAAAAACAGCCATTGTGGAATAACATTTGGTCTAATTGGCGGCACCGTTCCAAATCTTCCGCCTCCTTATACCAAATGCAGAATAAAACTTTTACACTGCCAGTATTGAAAATATGACCGTTGCCGCACTCACATTTTCCTTTTGAGTTTTACAACCAACCACACTGTTTGCTTAACGACGATTGGAAGCTTCTCTTGAATGCCTTTCACGTAGCTGTCATTAACATTTAAATCGTCGAATTCCTCATTATTATCACCGTAATAATCGTTTTCTGTTGTGGTTAACTTGTGCGTGGTTGTTACTGCATGACAGAAACACAGAATGCGGATCATATAGTTGTTTCTTAACTGGATGGCGGGACTAATAAGCCTCAGTACATAAAAGAGCTCTCTAGATCTAAAATTGTAGTATTAACTTGAGGCAGCATCGAATAGCCCCTATGCTCCCTCAAAAATGTTCAATTGTAAATCGATAGTATAATCTGACATTGTTGCTCCCATGTGAGTAATTCTCGCAACTTTTACACAATCCCTCACTGTTCCACTATAATTTTGAATCAATTGTAAGGAATGGGGTTGTTAAGTGAAGCATTCATACATGCATTTCTTACCTTACTGACACTATCAATACTGTTACGGAAATAAGCAAATTTTTCTAATTGACGTCATTTCCATCTTCAGACTCAACTTGATGAAGAAAACAATTCATCGTGTAAGCAAACAATCCATTATTTTTATCTCATTATGTGATTTTGTGGTATTAGTATGCATGTGATATCGCTAGAATATAATTAAACGACTTTACTCAATATGGTTCCAACGGGTTATTGTAATTATTTGTTCGGTTAGATTTATGGAGTATTTGCTTTTGAAATTAATTCCTTTGAAGCCGCTGATTAACCTAAGCAATGGGTTGTTCTGTCCGATCAAGTTCGTATTTGAAGTGAATCGTCATGCGGAGAATTCGCGATCACTCAAAGCAAGTTTTCACAATTTTTGATTTTGCAGATCAGAGAATGCAAATCTAACGATAATCCTTATGTTATCAACTCAGCTAGACGGTTTCTCTCTTTGAATTCCAAAATGATCTCTGTTTAATCTCTTTATATGCATGCTTATTTATGCTTTCATCATCTTTCTGCACCGTTGAAGACATCTTCACCAGAGAAAATATCGCCTAAACGATTTTCAGATTCATTTCTCTTTATTTTTCTTCTCTCATGAGAAGATAGTTGGACACCATGTCCGTATTTGCACGCTCTTCCATTACAATTTTCCCACGACCAGTTTTCTGTTTGCATTTGTTAAATGTGAACAGTAAGATCAAGCTCCACGTGCATTTGGCAGGGAGGGTGAGAGAGTGTTCACACTATCCCCACCAGATCGGTTCAAACTGCATCAAACCGGTTCTGGCTCGTGTGATCGAAATGTTTGCAAATGCGAATATTTTGATCAATCCTATGCTTTTACTGGCTGACATCGTTTGACCGAGTGAGCGCTGTGCAAGAGTGTTACAGTGAACGATCATTAAGTGAAGGTGAATTTAAAATCCAAGCAGAGAGCCCTAGGGTGCTCTTTGCAAATCAGAATACGCCATGATGATCTACCAGGCAATCAAAATTGTCCATGAGACATTTTTACCAATCTGGTTCCCTCATGTTAAGTGTTTGCCCTATAATACGTATTCTTGCTTAATCTTGATCATTCTTGAATAAACGTTCGTGTTCTGCCCTGTGTTCCCATTTGGAGAATCAAGGCTAGCGGACAAAAGGACGGGACGAGGCGACAGGCAATAATTCAAGGCATAGTTCCATCGATAACTTAGCTGGAACTCATTATTATTATTGTTATTATTACACAAGTCTTTACAGACGATGTGCCAACAAGTATAGCATGAAGGGGGTATATGATGAAAGAAAAAAGGTAAAAGGGGGATTTTTTGTCTGTTTACACATGCCGTTTTTGATCTTTTTGTCTTTTTTGGCAATAAAGAAAAGAGGGAACACAAGCATGGCAGGATTCTCGCCACTGGTTTCTTTTTTTGCTATCACACTGAGTGTTATCAGCCACCTATCTTCATGGTCCGTCGGACCCCACCCGGGTAAGCGCGATGTTCCCACGATGGCTAGTGGGGCTGTTAGACGCTTGAGGATCTTCCGCCAGGTATTCCTTTGTCCGCCACAGCGACGTTCCCTATCAGGTCCAGCGAAAGCAAAAAGAGCTACTCGAGGAAGACGTCGCTCATCCATACGGAGAACGTGCCCCAGCCATCTCAGCTGGCACATGGATATATAATCGGAGAGTGGCACAGATTGCCCTCCTGACGTCCTCATTTCTGACTCTGTGTTGCCAGCTTAGACGAGCAATACTCCGCAGGCAGCGATGATCAAACGTCGATAATCGTTGACTGGAACTTAACACAGAGATTGTTCCTCCCGAATCGAATTGTTTAGTCATTGGAAACGCTATGCAGCATGAATCCTTCATGTGCTTGTGATGTATATCCATGATCAACATTGACCGAACGAAGGCAACAACAGCAATGATCTTACTCACATTAAAACGTGAATTTCGAGTTCGTGGGTACTAAGCTTATCTAACACTCATACGCCGTTTAGAATGAGACATCCTTTTTTAAATTTTCTTGGCAACCACAAGCGAAATGAGATTAAATAGTTGTAAAATCCTTAGTTTTGTTTCGACATTTCGATTTCCACCTTCTCACTCAAAAGAATTGTTCGCTCACAACGCATTTGCATGAATCCAAAGCACCTCTTTTCTTGCCTTAGCTCACTCTAACGACTGAACGTTAGCAACTACGCGATAACATGGCTATATTTTTCGAGCAAGTTTTAGTCTATAATTGTGGAGTACTATGGAGGCCAAATTCTTAATTAACGCAACGAGGTCGCATTCTATTTTGCAATCTCTTTGAACACCGTTGAGAGGGTTTCTCACTAACATGGTATCGTTCGTTACGCGTTCTAGTGATCACCTGATTGACTGATTAATGCATCGATTGGTGGGTCGATCAAACTTAGCCACACCCATTTTAAGCGGTCACTCAAGGACGAAATGGTTAACAATGTTTGGATATGTTGATGAAGTTCTGGTTTATATTCTAGGCCGTCCTGAAGTACTTCGGTGGTTTGCTACATTGATTCTCACCCAAAAACGAGTTGTATGCGCAAACACGCTGAAATCTCACTGCCATTTCTTATTTTGATCTAGTCATGGGCAAACTGACGGTATATCAACCCAAGTACAGTTTATGGCTGGCTCTTGTGAATTTCAAGTTTCATTTAACTATTTCACAGCTAAACTTTTATGTATCAAACGCATGCGGATCCTGATCTTACTGTCCCTACCTGATGAGTGCAAACAGCACGAAACCGGTCATGGGGTGTGAATGACGGAAAAGCATGCAGATGAATATTTTGTTTTATGTATTTGATCCTAAAATTCTTTACGGGTGGTTCTGGGGTATTTGTGAAAATGTGTCAGATATTGAAAGAATGTGAACGACTACAAAACACGGTACTATTTGTTGCGATAATTCTAACTCCAAATATACGTTTAGAATTTGTTGGTTCCCATATTCACGTCTTAATCTAAGTGACCAAGAGCAACTTCATCGTAATTATCAAACTTAAATTTATAATAAACTACAACGAGCGTTCTTATGCTATTATCGAATATTAAACCACAGCGTTGACCTCGGGAATCCCAATATTCCATCATTGAGTCGGAACTAATGTTGTGTGGTTTTCCTGTCACTCGAGTTGATCACTAACGTATTTGATATTCCAGCCGCCGTCTACGACAATACCTTCCACCTAGTTGGAGCTACAGAAAACGCGGAGGAATCCAATGTGTGTGTTAGTCTACTGGATGGCGACAAGTAAGCACATTTTATCAGCGCAACGCGCTTTGTTCTCCAGGCCTAGATGTGCATTAAATAGCATATGGAATGTTGATGATCTTGTCGTGTGTACTGTTAGTCTGCGTCATTCCATCAATTGTTTGTATAAACCTTGGGTCGCGGATTTTGTATCGCGAAACATTGTTTAATCACTTGCTATGCAACTTCCCTTGTTCAATCGTTAAATTTAAATCCAGGGTTGATTTCGACGTGATGATTGCGCCGGGGTCTGAATCGGACCGTGAAAAAGATGACGCAGACGAAGAGGAGGAAATCGCAGGCAAGTCGTACTTTTCTTATTTGACCAGTTGACCTCCAATTCTGAACAGTTGATTTATCGGTAAACTTTGAAAAACTTGTATCCACCTCTACCATAATCTAGTGTACAACACCAGGCAGCATCCTTGTTATCGTTGGCCGCCTTCGATCGCTGCTGATCATGGATGAGCATCATGAGAGCTCGAAGGTATCATTCTGCACACCGTTTGAAATGACTAAACAGTCCTATTCGTGAGCGATAGGCAATAATAGGCTTATCTCTAGCGTTTGTCAGCTGTTGACCTTATCCACGTTCAGCAGCGAAAAGCAGTATCCGCTACTCCTTATCTTGGAGATGGCAATCTACATAGTGTCTCCATAGTGAGCAATCATGGGCAAGTTCTTCGCAGCTCGTATGGTAATGCCAAGAACTTGCATATATTCACTCAAACGTCTGTGTATCGCAAGTGCGACCTGTCCAAAATAGAATTCCTGGTCCCGCTTTTTTGACATTCTCTCATTTTTCATTCTATACATGATACCCAACCCGTGTAGGCCATCGTAATATGGTGAATATACTCTGGAGAACATCTTTGAATAGCACTTCTGTATTTGTTACTTTGCCCATCTACGATGTATTCAAGATGCAACGGATGATCCATAATTGGAAACCATTGAGCTATTACTGGCGTCTGGCGTGGATGGTCCAGGTTTTGCTACCATACACTAAAGCATTTATTACACAGATTCCGTATACCATCATTTTTCCTTCACGGTCTTGTATACTTTTGACAATTATACAGTATAGTGACTCTAGTTACAAATATTCACCTACGTAAATCGGTTATTACCATGCATTTCGGGAGATCTGATCTGCTTTTCCTTATCAGACTGCTGGGTCCCACAGTGCCGGCCCTCATCTGCAATTTCGTCAGCATAACGCGGTCACGGGTGCTAGGTTTTCACAGTTATATCACCTAAAATTATCAGCATTCGTTTTACACATGGGTATGATTAATTTGAGTTGAGAAAAATCTTTCCGAAATGCAGGATCTCAACTGAATTTCCGTTTGAACGGCGCACGTCTTTAGACATTCGGCAATGGTGACTCCCTTCAAGAAGTCAGACTTAGCGTTGAAAAAACCCAGCTTCATGCAGGATAGAATTAATATTACTAAAATCTGTTGCACGAATATCGCGTTGCGTAACCTATTCTTACTCTGATTTTGAAGTGCGTATTTTTTGCGAAGCAGAGTAGACGAGTAAAACGGTGTATGCTCAAGGGGTATATCTAAGATCGACATTGATCAAAATAGGTTAACATAGGCAAGGTGATTTATATATTTGTTGCATGTGACTGAACTAGTGCGTTTGTTCCACCCCCGTTGATGACCATCTATCTTACGTGTAAAAGGCCTTATCAGAAATAAAATCATTGAGTGATAAAAGTAACCAAGAAACAACCACATCTAATCAATATACACTTGATTGACCATGAGCTCAATTTATGAAACAACTGCAAACAGAATTTGATAAGAGCTCTTTTAGTAGCGACGCCGTGTGCCTCAAGCCACGCGTTTTTGCGCTTTTCACTGGAATGATGCATTTGTGAATTAAAATTGAATTTTGATCGATTTGATAACATGATGAAGTCACATGATTGCGCCCTGTTTCCGCCGTAGCCTCTCACTGCGCACGTGCCACGCACGAAATGTTTCCTCTCATCACGTGGGCTCTATTGAACGGAATTCGCAGCATCACCACAAGTTATCCCAAATTATTTTTATAGACGCTAGTTCAGTCCTCAGCTTACATTCATACATTTTCCCAGTTCTTCAGTAACACAAAATTTAGGTGAAATGTTCAAGTGAGTGGGGCAAAAATAAGAAAAAATGTTCTTCTCAAAAAATTTTTCTTCTGTATCAACGTGCTTGTTGTAGTAAAAACAGCGCTTGGGCAGAGCTGTTTTATGAAGCGCGCCAACTCAATTTCAAAACCGAAAGCATAAAAGACATGTTGATAAGCTTTTCGCAGATTTAAGTTTCCCCACCAACATCCACAATTAATCCTGTTCGAGCATCGCCATGAGGCTTTCCACCTTTAACTGATATTTTTCCAAAAGTGTAGCAAATTCGGCCCAGTTTAAACACCATCATTGTGACAAGGGTGATAGTCATGTTCCCTGTCCTGACTATCACCCGTGGTCCGACGAGGCTTCTGTGTCAGAAGTGAAACGTTGCCCCAAACCTGCTCTAACCAATTGAACTCAAATCTCTTTGTATAATGACGAACTAATTCATGATACCCAGATGGGTACAAACAGCAATGTGAAAAATGAAAGCGACAACCCATCACTATGTTCACTATGTGAACTCCCACCAACTGTAATGCTCCATGTTAATCTATTCGGAGATAAGACTCTGGGCAAGTTGGCCCTTATGGTCAGATGAAAATATCATATTGGTTTATGCTGTCCGTTTCCGAAAACTTTGGGATCTAAAAACGATCTATTTGGTTAGTGCTCTTTCAATATATGCACCAGTTCTCGAAATATTTGTTCCGCGTGGTGCAACTACCTTACCTATTGCGTCCAAATGCTTCACGTTGCCAAGTTATATACCTTTCTTTGTTGACGGACAATAAACTTCTCAAACCATTCATTTTTCAACGTTTCCATATACCAGAAAACGCAGAACCCAATGAACAGCAGTCTGGTGGGTTTACTGTGTTCGGATTGATTCGTTCATCAATGTTTCGGGATGCAATTGATTTTAACAAGCACCTATGTGTTCACCCAGCTAATGCGTTCACCTGCAGTTCACTCTTTGTTGCACTAACCGTTTTTTGGTTTTTTTCATATCGTTTTAACACATCACCGTTCACCGTTAAACTAACCACGCCAAGCACATGTTTCAGTTGATTGTGTTCTGTCTTGGCACCAACTTCGATTTCATGATTTTTGTAGAGAAACCCTAGCAAACGGACCGAGCGAATTGATATTTAAGTTTCACAGAAAGCTCATCAAATGTGGGCACGAAATCAGACTGTAGAATCTACCCAGTAGGAGTCCTTCGATTTCGGCTCAGCATGCCTTAATCGTTTTCGGTGAGGATGTTTGACCAGGAATTTCGTATTGTTTGAAACCATTTAACCACTCCTCCGTTTAAAATTGTGAAATAATTTAGATTCAACTGTATTTTGAGTTAGTTTCTATTTAGTTCTTAAAGTTCATGTTTTACGACAATAGGCTGTAGGATCGGCTTTCGCAGTATTTCAATACACTTTTTGGTTAGCCATTTTTGGAAATTGGAAAACATATCTCAATGCCAATGATGCTCTTGCTTTTCTTGAACGTTTGCGTGTTTTAGGAACTAAACATGCGGCCTTCGGTGTACAGAAACCTCATTTTTCGGTTTCTTTGTTCAATTAACTGAATTCTGTTTATCTAACGAAGCTGCTCTAATTACGCACCACAACAGTATTATCGATTCGTTATTTGATGTCCTCAACTCGGCCAGAAAGCAAGTTGTTATATTCTGCTGCCAATTAAAACTTGATGTTAATTGAACGAAGGAATACCTGAATGCTGTTTTAAGAAGAGTTCTTACAAGGAACCATGATGTTCTAATACAAAATCACAAGGTCATTCAGGGTCGCGTGCTCATGACGCCTAAAAGTGAACAATATTTTTTGCGTACAAGTGAGAAGGGATGGAATACAACCCTACAACAAAATCCTTGAAGTGACGTGCGGTTGGAGTAATTTGACCTCCGATATTTTGCGATATAAGTTTCATAGTTTTCATTCGATCGGTTTGATTTTTGAATATCGTTTTGAAAGTTTGCTACGTCGGATCTATTCATGCAAGAATCATCCATCTACGACGTGTCGTTCTTTGTGTGCATCACCCGTG
>JACCGJ010003752.1:0-33006 GCA_013407085.1 Atriophallophorus winterbourni | reverse complement strand
CGCTTGGGCAGAGCTGTTTTATGAAGCGCGCCAACTCAATTTCAAAACCGAAAGCGAAAAAGACATGTTTATCAGCTTTTCACAGATTTAAGTTTCCCCACCAATATCCACAATTAATCCTGTTCGAGCAACGCCATGAAGCTTTCCACCTTTGGCTCATCTCTTTCCCCATCGTGTAATTTATGCTACAAATTGCTACCAATTTGCTAGCAAATTCGGCTCAGTTTAAACACCATCATTGTGACAAGGGTGATAGGCATGTTCCCTGTCCTGACTATCACCCTTAGTCTGACGAAGCTTCTCTGTCAGAAGTGAAACGTTACCCAAAACTTGCTCTAACGAATCACACTCAAATCTCTTTGTTTGTGCGTTGACCTACTTCGGTCGATGTCGACCATGGATGTACATCACAACCGCATGAATTTTCAGGTTCTACAGCTTTTTAAAGGACCAAACAGTCCGATTCGGGAGGAACATTCTCACCCGCAGCGCTGGCAACGGTGATCGAAACTCGGTTGTAGTGCGTCAGTTGCACGCCGGCGGCGTGAACTGCGTTCCACAGCGAAGAGCTGTATCTGCTCCTCCTCAGTTTGCAGGCGACGCTTTACACAATGCCTCCAATGTTTAATGACAAACTAATTTATCATACTCAGATGCGTACAAATAGTAGTGTGAAAAATGACAGCGACAACCCAGCACTATTTTTACTATATGAAATCCCGCTGACTGTAATGCTTCACGTTAATCTATTCGGAGATAAGACTCTGGGCAAGTGGACCCTTACGGCCAGATGAAAATATCATATTGGTTTATGCTGTCCGTTTCCGAAAACTTTGGGATTTAAAAACGATCTATTTGGTTAGTGCTCTTTCAGTATATGCACCAGTTCTCGAAATATTCGTTCCGCGTGGTGCAACTACCTTACCTATTGCGTCCAAATGCTTCACGTTGTCAAGTTATATAGCTTTCTTTGTTGACGGACAATAAACTTCTCAAACAATTCATTTTTCAACGTTTCCATATACCAGAAAACACAGAACCCAATGAACAGCAGTCGGGTGGGTTTACAGTGTTCGGATTGATTCGTTCATCAATGTTTTGGGATGCAATTGATTTTAACAAGCACATATGTGTTTACCTAGCTAATGCGTTCACCTGCAGTTCACTCATTGTTGCACTAACCGTTTTTTGTTTTTTTATATCGCTTTAACACATCACCGTTCACCGTTAAACTAACCACGCCAACAGGATTTTTCAATTGATTGTGTTCTGTCTTGGCACCAACTTCGATTTCATGATTTGTGTAGAGAAACCCTAGCAAACGGACCGAGCGAATTGATATTTAAGTTTCACAGAAAGCTCATCAAATGTGGCACGAAATCAGACTGTAGAATCTACCCAGTAGGAGTTCGTAGGCTCAGTATGCCTTAATCGTTTTCGGTGAGGATGTTTGACCAGGAATTTGGGATTGTTTCAAGATTCTAGATTGTATTGGCATCATCGTGTTTTGAACCGTGTCAAACCCATCTAACCACTCCTCAGTTGAAAATTGTGAATTAATTTAAATTCAACTGTATTTTTGAGTTAGTCACCCTTTAGTTCTCAAAGTTCATGTTTGACGACAATAAACTAGAGGATCGGCTTTCGCGTTGTGTTTCAATACACTTTTTGGTTAGCCTATTTGGAAAATGGAAAACATATATCGATGCTAATGATGCTCTTGCTTTTCTTGAACGTTTGCGTGTTTTAGGAACTAAACATGCGACCTTCGGTGTACAGAAGCCTCATTTTTCGGTTTCTCTGTTCCATCAAATGAATTATGTTTATCTAACGAACCTGCTCTAATTACGCACCACAACAGTATTATCGATTCGTTATTTGATGTCCTCAACTCGGCCAGAAAGCAAGTTGTTATATTCTGCTGCCAATTAAAACTTGATGTTGATTGAACGAAGGAATACTTGAATACTGTTTTAAGAATAGTTCTTACAAGGAACCACGATGTTCCAATACAAAATCACAAGGTAATTTAGGGTCACGTGCTCATGACGCTTAAAAGTGACCAATATTTTTTGTGTAAGTGAGAAGGGGTGTGAATACAACCATACATTGTTGTTAACTATTTTGGGTAGCGGTCAATAACACAGTGGAGTCCGTTCTAAAAATGATTCCAATTCGTTTATTTAGAGATCCATTTAACCAATCTAACTTCCCACAGGTAACCGTTTACCTACCCATTAAATATTTGTGTTGCCATTAGGTTTCTATTCTGTTTAAATGAAATCGTACAATTTCACGGTGATTTTAAAGCAAATAACCCGTTTCTACTCAACAGTCATGATGAAAGAAGTCACCAAATTGATACAAGAGAACCAGGATTTATCAGCCACAAAGTGAGTGAAACGTTTTCGGATCGTTAACTCGAGTTCAGTTAGTTGAACTACGTCATCTATCCCATGACTTCCATGTTTCAGGTTAGTACCAGAGGCTATATGGCTCTTCTGGCCTGGATTTTCGCCATGCTTGAAGCTAACTCTGGTCCAGCTGTCTCTGAATATTCTCCTAACCAAGATTTTAACCGGTTAATAACTAATGTTGTAACTTGTAGAGAAGAACCCATTAGGATCATTGTAGACTATATGGAAAGTAAATGGATAGAGTTCACACGAACGCGCTCGCGAACATTTATTTGTGAGTTGGCTGGTCTTTCAGCGAAAACCTTCGACCGAGAATCACTGTGACTTTCATTTTTAGACCTTGATGGCCCGGTTCCATCCTAAACCAAACACTACTACCAATTTTTTTTAAATCAGTTTCTAAATATAGCTCTTCAAGTCAAACGAGCGTTAGTATGATTCTTATTCAATATGCAAAATCTTAAACTCGATACATGCGCTCGTAGAATGCTTTACATTGTCCGATTAATAACTAATCTTATTTCCGTCTTATAACTCAGAATAACGGTGTACATCTGACCAAGGTTCATTGCCGTTGTGAAACGCATCCTTTCTCATGAACTCGGTGCGCTTTGTTGCGCAGTGGTTCGTTAAAAAATGTAGATCACACACGCATCAGAAATGACCACATATGATCTAATAATATTATCGTATGCTGGTTTCAAAATGTCGAGCAGGTGATATTCGCAAGTAATCACGCAAATTTTGTAATTCAATTAATTCGGTCATAGCTTTCACGTATGATGCATAAACTCACAGCCGGTGAAATAGACATATTGTAGTATAAGGTTGTATTAATATCTCTAAACTTATATATATATATATATATATAATAGTAAGAAAAACAATAATAATGATGATATTGGCCAGCCCGCGGCATTTTCTCATGTACAACTTATTATAGGTGGTAGAGATTGAGTCAGTATTTTGTGCAAAGTCGAGGATAAATCTTAATTTGCAACTTGAAATTCATCTTCATTGAGTCGGCATCTCACTGCATTTGATGCTGCGTGACACTTTGAAAGCACAAGCCTAAAATCATGCTGTGGCGTTGGGCAGATATAGAATTCACGCAGCTTGCCTGGGAATCCATTTTAGACTAAGGATACAAGTAAATCTTAGCCACCTTTTCTCGAAGTCGATGTTCGAATCCAAACCAAATAATCCAATGCCGAACGACATAGAAAGTATTTAACAATTTATATTTTTCACTTTTGCAAATCGCGTTCTCAGAAGGTGTCAACAACTTGTTCAAACTACCCCCTTCCTGCTTTCAGGAATGCTTTGAATGTGGTGAAGAACGATCTCATTCGCAAACTGGATGACGTCACTGGGTAAGTTCAAACTTTGGACAGTTCCTAACTGTATAACATAATCCAAAAGCCCATTTTCCGTGCAGGCATTTAGTGACTCACCTAAATATAAGTGTTTTCTCTGTGTCGGATGTGAAAGTAGCCGATTCAGAGGACGTGTTCGTCTCGGTTAATTTCGCTTGAAGACTATGCTTCCTGTGGCCGATTTTATTGTTGCATCGTTCGATGAACCAGCTTGAGCAGTACATCCGGGTTTGCTCAATCGGTGCTGATTACATTTTTCATTAGGTTGAGAGTTATTAGCACCTAATTGAGGTAGTTCTGCTTACCAGGATTAAGTTTCTGGGCATCCCGGTTTGGTGAGTGATTAAGAATGGGCGCATTTCCCGAGTGCGCACCGCGAGGAACCTTGCTCACGAAATGTACGCATGTTGCTTTTTTCGTACTACGTCAATCCCAGGGACAAATGGAACCTCTTCTGATATTTGCTTGATTAGCATGATGTCTACAACTCACCTTCGTCTCGAATGAGCGTAGAGGCTCTGTCGACTTGCGTTTTTTGTACTCCATGGTCAGTAAAATTTCTGCAATGCAAGTGTAATATATGCAGCTTCTAGCTTATTATTGTACCCAATATATCGATATATTGATTTGCGCAAAAATATCCCATAGACTCGTCTTCCGCCGGTTCACAGTTCAGTCCTACATTTCACACGGTAAACCTATTTTCAACATATTAAATGATTACGACACGTCCATCATGAGTATGCTTATTTTGTACGGATTTTGCACGATCGTGCATCCAGACATCCAACCTGTCTCATTAGGAGTTTTCAGTGGTCAGTATCTGTTACCCATCCATTCTTCACAAATGTGTGATGATTTCCTCTCCACTTTAGGGAAAAACTCATGTTGTTGAACGAAGTTGAATATTTGCGACGTCGTCGAGGTCAGGACAAGGTCGAATTGAGTCGGTCTGCTCGTCAGCTAAACGAATACCGAACGTGTGTGGCTCATTTGCAAACACGACTTAAATTGTACGAAGACGTTGAAGATTTTACCCCAAGTGACGCGGCCAATCGTCCACAACACGCTTCCTCTTGCGCAGTATTGAACGAACTCCCTGTCTCACCCAATGTAGCAACTCTTCGATCTGCCAACGAATTCGGTGGATCGTTGGACCGAATTACCACCAAATCTGCGCAAGCCATCTCCTCAACATGTGACTCCGATCTGGTTCAGACTACCGAGCCCAAAGTGCCAGGCAACGTGTTGCAGCAGGTATTATTTATTCTTTTCATCTACCTCCTGTTAAGTTCTGAGTTTTGTAGAAACGACAGCTTATTTTAATGGCATGGTTATGTTTGATTTGGTCATCTGTGATGAACAGATTCCATGTTGAACTCGATTATTGTTAGGTGACTATGTACTGTACGCGAACTGGGAATAATTTGCTCTTGACCGCTCCCGTTGGAGGAATTGTGTAAAACGTCGTCGGCAAGCTGAGGAGGATCAGATACAGCTGCTAAGTGCTGAACGCAGATCTGACGCCCATCGACCGAGTTCTGCCTATCGTCGCGAGCGCTGTGGGAGAGATTGTTTCTCCCGAATCGGACTGTTTAGTCATTCAAAAAGCTGTGGAACACGAAATAGTCACGCGATTGTGATGTACATCCATGGTCGACCGAAGGAAGCCAACATGTACTGTAATCATTTCATTCGTTTACACAAGTTGATACGGTGCTCGGATCACACAGCCGGGTGTAACCGGGTCAGGAATCCGGTTAACGTGACAGTCGCGCGTCACGTGACTAAAGGTCCCTTACTGCACTTTTATTACCCTCACCTGACTGCGGATTTCGGGTCGGTGTCAGGTGAACAAATAAGCAGGCACTGTTGGCTGTCTAATTGAAGATAGCATTTATAGAATGAGAACAAACGAATATACTTTTGTATAAAACAGCGTTTTTCGCACGTGCATTTTGTGAGCTATTATTATACTCGCAACACATTGCGAAGAGAAATGTATGCAAGCGAATATAAATGCGATTGATCATAAATGTAAACAAAGTTATACTTGTATGCCACTGTTGCATAGGGTTCGTACAACGAACCACGATGTTCAAACACAGAATCACAAAGTAATTCTTGGTCAAGCACTCAAGGCACTGAAACTAATCTTACTGTCTCCACCTGATGACGGCAAACAGCCAGAATCAGGTAGTGTTGTCTAAGTGTTATGGATAACCAAAGTAATGTGTTGCTCACATCCCCCGAAATTACACTCCACTACCAGTTTCTCGCTGATTGCCGTCATCAGGTGGAGACAGTAAGATTAGGTTCAGTGAGGGATGGGGATGCAAGCAACACATTACTTTGATCATTAATATAATTTGACAAGGATAAATTCTATGACGATACGCTTACCAAAAACTAAAACTTCAAAAATGTATAACTCTACATTTTAAGAAAAATACCACTTCATAAAGTCAATATTTATAGCAAGCAACAAAAGTAGTTTGAAAGTTCATCGGATTCTCAACATTTTTACTGTGTCGTACACAAGTAATATATTATATAGATTATATATATATATATATATATCATAGAAATGAACAGTGTACAGTATTAGCAGGTCCAAATCATACGAATGAAAATAAGATGTGTGATTTCTTTTTTTTAAAAAACACTCCTGGTTGTAGTTCGCTGCCCCTCTTTGGAATCGACCACTAACATCCTACATTGTTCGTCCAGCAAACTTTCATATGCTAATAAATGTAGAGACAACACCAGTTTAGGATAACCTTGATATTGCCATTGTAATTGAGAATATATATTTGGATGTGCATGGGATACCAGGTATCCAAAATATATATAAATGGAGTGGCGGGGCTCCATTCAGTCTGTTACACGAAAAGTAAGTAAAGGTGAAAAGGTTTGTCCGTTATCCTCCTCGTTCCGTAGGCCATTCTTAACTAACTGTTACTTACGGGACACCGAACAAACAAGGTTTAATCTAATAAACCTGCAATGGTGAGTGAACTGAATGAAGTTATTTAAAATGGATGTGCAGATATATTAAAGGAATTGTTGAATGATGTAAGAGCTTCCATTGCGTTGTGTAGCCAGCAGTATCTAGATCAGACTGGGATTCAGTGTCAGAACAGAAAGCGAAAAAAATACCTTTGATATAAGTAAGTCGTAATGGAGTAGGTATTGAACATCTTTAGGTTGTTTGTTGTTTCATGACTACTAATGAGTACTAGATTGTTTGAAATATTCACAAAGCGGATAATTACAGTGTAAAACGGAAGCTCTCGGCTCGAGTTTCGCTCTTGCGTATTCGCTGCTCGATGTAGAATGAAACACGCAACCATCGCGTTCTCTCTCCATCTCAGAACTCCATTCCAATGCTTTCATCGTGGATTATCGTAATTATTTTGGGGAATTTTCTAAGTATCCAGTATTGGTGTGTATATTTTGTAAACAATCCTTGTAATTTGTTCCTTGTTGTTTCTTTAGTTTTTTTGCTCTCAGTGGTCACCACAACTGATCCCCAACGCGAGTGTGCAAACACCTCGTTTGTCTGTGACGTATTATACACATTACTCGCATGCAAACCTGCGATCTCAGCTGTGATCCAAGTTTCTAATCATCCAGTACATAGCGTTTGAGCTGTTGACAACTTGGGGAGATTGATTTGTCAACTCTAGAAATGTGAAAAAATTTCAAACCTGTATCTTACAAAATCTGATCGTGGTGAATAAAGTCATAGTGATAATAATGTATGAACTTGAACGATCAGGATCCGCACGAAACTGTTTCTGGATGGATGTGATCGAGATGCATACAATTACAGCTTTTTGTTCGCCATCATAATGTATTACTCAAAACACACAATGAATCTCTAAAACTGGCCACAAGTATTTTCGCCATTATTATGTCGAGCTTGTACTCTTCTTTGAACACCTATCAATCACTGTTGCATGATCCGTCTATGATAAATTACCAACTCGCTCAATTTTTGTTTATTGTGAGCATTAATACGAGGGGTGGGTCACGTGATAGATCGATTTTAAAGCACAATTGATGCCTCAAATTTCGAGTTCCTGCACTGTCACATGTATGAGAACATATCGCCTAATTTTGTTTTATAAAACTAAGGCCGGATAGAACCACTTGGCTAAAGGATTTGCTGGCATGTTTGATTGCTAATATGTGTACATTCATTCTGGTCCCCAGAGCATAACTAATATTTATTACATGTTTATAAAATAATTTAGACTACAGATGCCACTGAGCCTTTCTTCACAAGAAAGGAAATGGCCAAATTAATTGCTGAACGCAATTACTACAAGCAACAACTGTTGGAACTACAGGACTCATTGCGATATTCTGCTTCTTTACGCGCAAGTCTAATCAACAGGACGAACTCGGGAGGATTGGCGGATGTTCTTTTCACTGGATTGCGTTCCGTGGCAGGGGAGTTTGCTGCCGGTCTTCAAGATCTTTTGGCGGAATTTGAGCCGATCCCAGATGCCCGGTCAGAAGCTGTTCACGTTCGGTCACCCAACCCACAAACCCCAAACAGCGACCCACCATTGGATCAGTCCGATTCTTCATCGACACTTAGAAAAATGTAAGCCATAGTTACTTCTCTTTCTATTGTCGGACGATAATCCTACTGATTATTTGCTCTTAGGTTCGGCCATTTTCTGGGTCAAACGGCTGGGCGTGGAACAGAAGCTTTTCTCGGAACTGGGAACGAATTTGCAGCTGAAGTCTCTAGCCAATCGTTTGAAAGTGCCATTTTGGGAAATTCTCAGCCTCCTACAAAGCGTGCTAAAGATTCTATTCGAGTCAACGCTTGAAACTAGCGCCTTATTTACAATCAGTCATTTATGTCTTGCCTTCACTTAACTTCTTCCTGTTCGGTTGATTTCATTGCGTTTTTTTCATTTTCATGCTTTACTTCGCTGTCTCAATGTTTTTTGCCTATCAATTTGTACACGAAACCACACACGATGTCTTTCCAATTATCTTTTTATTTTTGGCAAGTGTTTTTCAATATATTTGTGCCTATGGGTAAAAGCCAGTTTTTAGAGGATATAACAGTTTTAATCTAAAAAAATCCTCTTTTACCACCTGATACCCAAATACTCGAGATGTTAATCGAGTGACGTAGCTTCTTCTTGATATTGATCTCAGAATCTTCTATTATGTCCTAAACCATGATTGGTACAATGGAGTGACCTTCATTTCGTTGTCCCGAATCGTTCTGCACGCAACGTCAGACGGAGACAGCTTAATTAATCATCTAACCACCGTTAATCGATAATCATCAGGTTATTATTGAGACAACAAAACTTGCATTATTGCTCATGCTCGTGAGGTCTACAGATCGATTACAATTCGACAGGATGTATACACTTCAGTGTGATATTTCTGTACATCTCAATTGAATAGAATGATGTAGCCCGCTTGCTCAATACGTAAAGGGTAAAGGCGTAGTGAATCTTTTGTCGTTTGAGGAAAGAAAGTGCATTAGAGATTATTGCTAATCACGAGCTTTCGAATGATATGCTGAACTCCACCCTCCGGCAAAACAAAAGAGCATGAGGCACCGAAAAGCCGGACGACGTCAGTTGCGAACTCGCGAAATTTCGGGTTTCAAAAAGATTGCATTAGAACGGTTTAAGCTACATCTTTGAAAGAATGAGAAGATGAACAACGTCAGCCGCAATCGAACAATATGTAATTCGTCGATGTCGGTTAAACGAGTCCTGCGTGGCGAGGGTTTGAAGTGGACCGGTTGGCACGAAATCGACTGACAAATAAGATCGAAGTGACAACCGCGACCGACATGTTTGAGAATAAGTGTTGTGGTTGTTTGTTTTTGCCAATATAAGATAAACATGTGTTCTCTGAGCAGGCATTGTAGCAGTTGGACGTTTCGTCATCAAGCTAGATGACGATGCCAGTTCAGCGAGCACAGAACGCACAACATCCAATCCCTGAGCTACAATATCAAGCTAAGCGTGTGTTTTGTTATGTGTCTTGTGCGTAATAAACGCCTTTGACCAATCAACTTCTCTGGTGTTGTGTGCTGATTAGCGTTGGACAGGTTGACCTCAGGGGCGAATCGAGACACAATCGATGTGTGTGCGTGCCACGCGGGGGGTAACGCGCTTAATGTTGGACAGATTATCCGAAATGTGATAATTGGCCAGATGTTCGCCACCCGCCTCTTGTTGACCTGATTAGACCTGGCGCAATCACTTCTGGCTTGTGGTTGATTGCGGACGTTTCGTCATCAAACTAGATGACATAATCAGCGAAACTTCTTTCGAAGCAACTGGGCGGTGGGCATCATTCAAATTTATCTGCTGCATTTCGACGACAAATCAGTAATATCGGCACACATGGATCGAGAAGGTCACGAATTCAATTGGGAAAGAACAGAAATCATCGCCAAAGGCAGAACTCGTCACGTTCGAGATTTCCTCGAAGCATGGTATTCGACACCACAATCAATCAATGAACACATTCAAGTGGATGAGATCTACGGACCAATGAGAACACGCCAACGAGGACATGCACGGATTCTAGCCAATCACAGTAGATGAGGTCGAATTGCATCATATAAATTCAAATGATGCCAACCGCCTAGTTGCTTCGAAAGAAGTTTCGCTGATGATGTCATCTAGGTTGATGTCGAAACGTCCGCAATTAACCATACCAGCTCAGAGAACAACTATGAACTACAATCCGGTACCCGATCTACAAGTTTTCAAAACCATTTTGCGGCTTCTCTACCCCACCCAATATCATATTTTTTCAGTTCCGAGCTTTGAGCTAATCGCTGTACAGACTTTTTGAATAACAATAATATTTCCAATCATAGTCAATAAAGCTCAAAATCAATCAGTGCCAAAGTACACTCTACTTGAATTCTTCATCTTCACCCTCCGAATAAATGGATTCTCTTGGTTCTGTTGGTTTGTACGTTCGATTCATAATGATTAACGATTGCGTTGGCAAAACCAATGCAAGTATGTTCAAGGTCAGTAACAAGAGTAGCAACGGCTTTCCCGGGGATCTTCTCTCCACTGCATCGTGGATGACCCACATTGCCAACTGCTCTTTCGGGACCTCATGTTCGATTTGATGGCTGAGCCAAAGTCCGGAGAAATTCAACACCATGGTGAACAAACCCATCAAGTAAAGCATAAACACGGTGGTCCCAAGAAGGATTCCACGAAATGCGTATTTTTCTGTAGGGTATCGTTGTAAATGCATGATTTCGATTGTCAGAACGAACACCATGATAGCCAGAATGATGTGATGCGAAAGCAGCTCGCTCTTGTTCCCGGCTCGAACGAACGACCAGGCGGTTATGAGTTGAGCGATCGCGAACAACAAGTTCAGGAAACATGATGCATAGAGAAAAACCAAGGGAAGATCACTGAACCAGGATTTAACGGTGTTGGATTTGGGATTTCGTAATTCCAAATTCCACGAGTGATTCGCGGCTGCCTGTTGGTCAGCGAGTACCGATTGTATAGTAGGGCAACTCAAAGGTTCACGCGTGACACAGGATACATTCGTTTGCTGTGAAATTGAATAAGCAGTGCTGTATGATTTTGGGTGTATATAATTCACATTATAAAGTGTGCTACTACGTGTTTTCGGGACTTTAAGCATTGTGAGTTTGGTTGACGGTGGAGTAATGTTAATGTACAATAACAAAAATTATTTCAGCGTCAAGTCGTAGATATTTCCGCTTGACTTGTAGGTACTCTAAAACCTCACTGGTGCAACATTCACTCACCGTTTACTGAAGGTCTTAGGATTTATGTTGCTTTGTAGCGAATGCAGGGTCCACACCAAAATGGTCGCTAGAAAACATCTATCAGCAAAATACTATTAGTATTTCAATCTGTAAAAGGATAATCCATTGTCACCTGGCACCAGTCTGATTTGACGTTTAAATTCACTGTGGTTATTGTGAAAGGACTAAATACTTATTACTTGACGCACATAAGACGAAGTAAAGATCCTCAAAAATTCGTTGGTCGCCTTGCGAAAGCATGTGAACTTTGTAATACCATGGAAAAAGATCTTGATATTCTGGATGTGTGAAATATTAAGCCGGGACGATATTTCCACATGACGCAACTTTTGTCCGCTAATTAAGATATTCACGCGTTTCACGACTGAAACCTCTCCTCGGATGCCAAAAAGATGGGTGCGTCCTGTTATGGAATATTCGATCGAATCCTGGGCATTATCGTTGCATGGATCATGAAATCCTTGACAGAATTTTCCATCGTGAAACCTAGTTGGTCGCTTGCTACAAGAATTTACCTTTACAAGAGTGAATTCGCAAAATAAAACTACAAGAGCTTACGCAACGACAAATAAGTAGTCGCTATATGTCGGCATTTGAAATTTTTCACAAATATTTACTTAAATATTTACTAAAACCCGACTATGTTACCCGAACACGCAAACATTCAATGGCTTTGACTATTCCACATTCTCGATTTGATATCTACCATATTATTGTATGTTTTACTTGGAATGCCTTTTCGGAAGAAATCACGGTGCAAAAATGTTGTGCTTTGAAGATCTGTGCATACATGTCATACCAAGCGCGATATGATTGTCCTGATTAACTCTCAGAAGGTTACATGTTTTTACTTTATATTCTTTGCCTTGATAAAAGCGTTATCCATTCGTACACTATCTTTGATAATTTGAAATCAAGTGGGTTGAGTAAGTGCAATGACACAAAACGAGTAGTGCCATCTATTTGAAAATCGTCAAAAATATTAAATGGTTTTAGCCTCCGTTCCATAGCATTGAATGACAAGAATATGACTGAATAGTTGGTGACAAAACCTGAGAAAATCCATGATACATATGTTGTTCGACGTTCGGTATTTGAATTACCACATTTTATTTGACAAAGATGTAAAATTTGAATCTGCCTCCATTTGTCAAACTTCACAAAATAAGTCAACTTGTTGGTTGCCCATCCACAAAGTGTCTAGTCAAATCGATCTAAGTGGCTTGAACTTGGATTGCTCACATTCACTGCGCATCTACTGGGCTACAAGCTTCGCAATATTAACCCTTATCAGACGCAGATAACAGATACTTATTTACGACGACCAGCTTAGAAAAATTTGTTGACTCAATTATATCCCATTGAGAATTTCAGAACAAAAATCCCTAACCAAATGGCATGGATTATACGCGAATATGTATCAATCAGTTGCTGCGAATAAAATACCACGAGGTTTCAAACCAGCGAAATTGGATAATAGAAAATCAATGTGGCATGATGAGACAACGAAAGTAGTACCAAGCTATTTTCTCGCAGGCGCGATTTTGCAATTATCGACCTTTTCAACAACTAGGTATCTTTTGAATTTTAAAGTTATTCGACAAATATCCATTTTTTTCCGTACGTTTTGAACTTATTATCTCTCCAAATTCCGTGTACATGCTGGCCTAAAATGATGGAGGGTGTAAAACTGGTTTACGAATTCACTTGTTATTTTGACAGGCGAATCCATACTGCGAAGAGGATAACCTTGATAACCTCCAAACACACACTGTTAATTTCTCAAATAAGCATTTCATATGAGCAATAGAATTAAAAATATTCATCTCATAAGCTGGTTAGTGCCACTTATGTTCTTCAAGCTGGCTGAGTGTATCATGTAAGATTTTATTGAAAAGGATCAGAAAAAACGCGCGGATTATGCTTTACCGTGACTCCCAAAGTAAATTGCTTGAACACCTATTAATAATGTATGTGTAACTGAGCAGCGAACAGAATTTACGAATTTATCGTAATGCTCACACATTCCTCATTTACAGACCACAACCCGTTTGAAAATTTCAATTTTTACCGAAAAAAGATGTACGTGAAAGCGCCCAAAACTCTTCAATAAATCACGTCTGCATGCCATAAAAGAAACACCACAGACGCAACACTGTTTTGAGTTCACTGGATGCATTTTATATCCGGGGCATCTAAACACAAAGTATAAAAAGTATAAAATAACTAAATTTGTGTAGATACTGTGGTAAACCATGTTTCCCTGTGAAATTAGAAGTCTATTATATCGGACAGATTGGGCAATGGTTAGCGACTGGAATTCGTGAATATCACAGATTTAACAATTGACACAATCATATAGCATTATTCTGTAAATTTACATTTGAACACAAATATTGTCATCAACATTTAAAGGAAATAAAGGCCAAGGGCGAAATTTTCGCATAAGCGCGTGTCACAAGGCATGGTATCTACTACCCAATGGTTTACATAGATTAGCCAATTATATATATATATATATATATATATATATATATATATATATATTATAATATATATATATATATATTGCTGTACGTTGTGTTTCGTCGAAACCGGTAAAGTCTAGCTTTTTCGAATCAATATCAATTGAATATCCTCGCTATTTATTATGCTAATTAGTTATTCACATCATTGTTCTATCTGCGACACGTATCCAAAAACCCCGTATTTTATGATCGAACATGACTTAGATTAAACAGTGTGTATATAATAGTTCCAGGAAAATCGTACCTGATTGTCAACGTCTACCAAAGGTGTAAATCAACAGATTGTGTCTGTTTCAATCGGTAAACACGGGTCTTAATTACATATTTGTTCGGTTGAAGCTTGTTTTGACGTGCCAGACAGATCACAGAATTTAAACTATTTATGTAGACAAAACCCGAAATGTAATCTATCGATTTATTATAGGTTGCATTTGAAATCTGTTTATCCATTATTCACAAACCAGAAAAATAGGAAGGCAGAAGCGAAACGATTTGAAACAAATAATATTAAAATCCATGAATTCCGAGCTTTCTATAAAGCAAGCAAGCATTGTAAGATTAGAGAGTTATGGGCATAAATAATAGACCGTTTGGGAGGAATACACTACTAACCATCGTAATCTTAAACACTATCTGCCGCTAAACAATACGTGCTTGACACAAATCCACGGGTCGTGATCAAAGTTATATTTTAGAGCCACTGTTGAATGAACTTCACACAACCAATGACAGTGTTTCACAAAGTGATTCTAGTGTCAAGTACATTCAATCCACAATCACTGTGAGATTGTTCGAAATCGTGAAATGGAAAGAGTGAAATGATGTTCAATTAGTCTTGAGACTGTGAAAAATTGTTAAACAAAGTTATATTGTGAAACTGATGTTCAAGATAAACAAGGAGCGCTTGTATGCCACTGTTCGATAAGGCTGGTACGACCAACCTGTTCAATCACGTGTCCAAATACATGTTTATTAGGGTTAAACCCATAACCATGAAACAAAATGTTCATTTGCACGCTTTTCCGTCACACACACTCCACGACCGATTTCGTGCTGTTTGCACTCATCCATTAACCCTTTCAGGACGGATGTAACCTTTTAGTTACATGAAGTTCGCAAGTCATCTTAAGCTAATTCTAACTGAATTTTCCGAATTTGTTTTGCACGGCGGCATACAGAATTTTGTCAACTAAAGGGTGGTTTTCTTCTTTGTTCGAAATCATCATTGACTTGTCGACAGTGAAAGAGAAAGTATGTGCTGGTACGGGTTTCGAACGTATCCTCACAATTCGCAGTTTTGTGAGCCGAATAAAAATCGTGTGAAAGTCTCAGTTATTATAAATTTTGTTCCAGTATAAACTTAGTCATGCCTACAAAGGCATTATGTAAAAAAATTGGAATAAATCAGAAAATCTTCGAAATGCGTTGCGTTTAAATAGATGTAATCTTTATGTTACATCCGGCAGGAGTCACCAAAATCGTACACTGGTGACTTATGCCGGATGTAACCAATTGGTTACATTTTGTTATTTTCTCAATTATGTGAATGTCACAAACTTTTTATATTATTTGTGTTATTTCACCCCTAGGCAACTCGTTTCCGAAGAAAAATATTTTATTTCGGGTTAGAAAATAAGTCAGGCATGAAAGGGTTAAACATGTGTTTGGACACATGTGATTGAACAGGTTGGTCGTACCAGCCTTATCCAACAATGGCATGCAAGCGCTCCTTGTTAACCATCCCTCCACTGTTTCAAGCGCATGCGGATCCTGATCTTACTGTCCCTACCTGATGAGTGGAAACAGCACGAAACCGGTCGTGGGGTGTGTGTGACGCAAAAGCATTTAAATGAATATTTTGTTTGATGTTCAAGATAGTTCGTACAGCGAACCACCATGTTTTAACAGAAAAATGGTGTGGTGTGTAGGTGTGGAGAGGCGAGCAATAGAACTCATCGGAAATTTAGTCTAAATTTGTTAACATTTAGAATAAGTAATAGCTTTATGATGTTTTAAATACACTTCATTTTAAATTTTGCTCACATACACCAGTATACATGTGCGAGATGTCAAAATGGCATACATTATGAAAAGTAAACCAACTTTTTCATGGAAACTCAATTGATGTGAGAAAACAGTCAATAAAGTGGACATATTTTACATAATTATTTTATCGTTCGATAGAAATGCAGTCCGAAATCGAGTGGTTGTTATTTCTATACTGTAACGAACTCTGTTTAAATTTAAATTTAATTTTCAATTTTAGTTTCACTTGAACCCCAGTATTTCATATGAATTTTTACTTAAACTTCACGTCAAACACTCTTGGATACTGTTGTGTCTACGCTGCATAGACCTGTCCGCTGTGTGCGTTGACTTATTGATTTCCGATCGATCACTCACGCGCCACGCTTTTAAAACTTTGTCCATCAATAATATAACACTGGTTTCGTTCACAAGTCCGGTCGTTTGTTCTTGCTGTTCTTTCGGGAATAAGTGCTTTGTGCTTACTTGTGAATATAACAACTGGCGTCGCGAGCAGGATGGTGTCCTCATCTCCCACAGTGTCTAATTTTGATGAGGGTTGCCCGACGTTTGTTACAACTGACGCGTCAGATGATGGGCTTGGAGCAGTTCTGTCACAGATGCAGCAGGGGACTGAAAAAGTTATTGCCTATGCATCACGTACCTTATCGAAAACCGAGAGAAACTACTCCGCGGGAGAAAAGGAAGCACTGGCTTGCCTTTGGGCCTGTGAACGTTGGCATATTTACCTTTTCGGCCGTCGTTTCACACTGCGAACTGACCATACAGCACTGACAACCCTGTTGTGCCGCGGGAATAAAGGACAGAAGCCCATTCGAATCAGTCGCTGGTATTCCAGATTGTTAGCTTACGACTTTGAAGTAAAATATATTCCTGGATCACAAAACCGCGTCCCGGATGCTTTGTCTCGTTTACCAATGGAAAATGTTGATGAAAATGAAGATCTAACCGAGGTGACACTGATTGCTAATTTGGAGGTTAACCATCTGGGAGCTATAACACAGAGGTTGATAAATGATCATACCGAAAAAGATAGTTTACTACAAAAGCTTCGCGGATACCTCCAGACTGCTTGGCCAAGTAAGAAGCTTATTCCTGTTGAGTTGAATCCGTTCTATGCTGTGAGACACGAATTGTCTCTCGCGGATCATTGCATCACAAGAGGCAACCGTATCGTTGTTCCGGAAAATTTAATACCAACAGTGATTGCATGTGGCCACGAAGGACATCCCGGAATTGTACGAACTAAATCACGTATTCGTGAATACTATTGGTGGCCAAGACTGAATGCCTCAATTGAAGCTGCTGTTCGTCAGTGTGCATGTTGTCAACACGCTGATAAATGTGCCATACCAATACAACCCCCATTCAACCGATTGACTATCCTATGCACCCTTGGGCAAAAATAGCAATTGACATCATGGGCCCTTTTATGCGAGCTCCGTCATCTAAAAGAAACATGCTTGTTACAACTTGCTTCTACACCAAATGGCCTGAGGCACTACTTTGTGGTGAGGTGACGTCAAAAACCGTGATCAAGTGGTTGCAGTATCTTTTCGCGAGATTCGGATTACCCGAGGAATTAGTTACGGATAACGGTCCACAATTTTGTAGCAACGAGTTTACAGAATTTCTCCGCTTCAATGGCATCAAGCACACTTCACCAGTGCATTACAATCCAGCAGCGAACGGAATGGTTGAGCGCCTTAACAGAACACTGAAGGAGTCCGTACAAGCCATACAGTTGCAAGGTGATTCGTGGGAGGACGCCCTAATTCTGGCTTTATCAACATACCGAACGACACCACATACGGCCACAGGAAAAACTCACAGTGAGCTTATGTTTGGGAGACAAGTTCGTACGAAGTTAAATGCCGCATTTCGACCGGCGCAGAGAATCAATAATGACGAGCAGCTTCGTCGACAATGTTATCAAAACAAATACAGGCGGCATGGGCAAACACTCTAACCTGGTTCAACTGTGCGCGTTAAAAAACAAAATTGGTTCAAGGATGAGAGCGCTATCAAAGCACCCATGAAATAAAAACTGTGTGTACACCCGGCACTTCCGAATTAGAGGATGGTACAAAAGTTAATGCCAGACGCGTCTATAGTGCTTCCGGGGATCGGACATTACAACTGCCCGTATGTGACAGAGCAACGCAGCAACCACTAGCTGGAGGGTATAGCCAATTGCGAAGAACGCTGCCTACAGCATTTATTAGCTTCAGGCAAATCCCGTTGTCACCAGGATCTTACCTCCGCCCTTTTCTAACCGGTCACTTGTCATAATGGCTTCATCAATAGTATATGGTTTTTATATATTCAATGTTCTTTAAACCGCTTCACATTTGAAGTACAAGAGGTGGGACAGTAATATCCCTAGATTGTATAGAGAAGAGTGCTCTACCTATATTTCTATCTGTTAAGGTTTATCGACAAACTGGTTACCGGATACGGATTTGATGAAAGCCATTTCATGTTTGTTTGGAACAATGGCGCACTTGATCCTATCATACCTGTTGTGATAATTTCCCTAATCAGCATCTATTTGGGTATTGAGGCTAATTTGATCAATAGTCAGTTGCACATCGTCTTGCAGCAGTTTGGGCCTCATTTCTAGCAGCTCTTAGAATCCGTCGGTTTTCATCTGTTAGCATACCTTCGGAGCGCAAGAATACTGACCTTTTCTTATCCAATACAGCATTTATCTACGGAGCTCTCTCTTTGAACCAGTCTCTCGTTTGTTTGACCGAAAATCAAAAAGGCGACTCGCCATATGCAGTTTTTTATCTAGTCCCAATTTTGAGAAAACAATTCGAGTGGGGTTTTCTCGTTGAACTCGGCCGTGATTGGTAATTGGCAACAACACTGGCATTAAAGTCACAGATGGCGCTACAGATTGTTTGTTGCACGTTTTTCAGGACGCGTTTGGCAACCTGGCTCATGATTCTACGTAACGCTTCACATATGCATTCTACATCCGTTTTACAAACTGCATCTTGTCATTTCACATTTTTTCCAATCCGATTTTCTGGAGGATAAATTTAACTTTTATTGGAGTTCTAACTAAACCGTTTGTGTTAAACGTGGTCTATGAATGGGCTTCCTTAGAAGTGCACCTGATTTAGCTCTTTTTGTTGCTGCATACGTGTTCTATCTTATTGAATATGCAACAAGTTCTTAATCTGAACTGCTTTTTCGATGCACGAAAGTGTATTGTATCACAGCATCTGTATCGATAAGTATCCGATAGTTACATGTTTTTATTTTTCATTGGATTTTGCTCTCCATCATTTAGGGTTTTGTTCTCAAAATGCTTCATATACATCTTTGCAAACACTGGATATGTCGATGAACCTATTGCTATCCGTTCATTTTGCAGAAATAATTCGTCATTAAACACGGAGTGGTTCATGCCCAGGCAGACCGATATGCTGTTGATAATTTGCTCAAGTTTGTGCAATTTGACAAACTGTGATCTGATTTCACGGCACTTCTAGGCAGTTGTAATGCACTTGTTGTATCGGAATATGATCACTGAATCCAGATAAGTAAACAAAAGATTTTCTGTGAAGAGACAGTGTGAAGTCAACTACGTGCAGAATAGGATATCGATGTTGGATCGTTAAAGAACGATAATCGTCACATTGAAACCTGGCGCCACGTTTGTTTATTTTGACCATGTGAAGCGGTGTGACTTAAAGTGGATATGATGGATTGCTTATCCCGATTGGCATTATATGCTCCAATTCTTGTTTGGCAGCATCAGGTTCGTTCAGCGCGTAGTCTACTGAAAACCAGATGTCAACAGGTTGAAATATGTTGTTTGAGGCCATGCATCATAGGATTGTCCTGCTTGAAGATACCCGAAAATTCTCTCATGATAGAAACTCAATCCGGTGCAGTATCTGGAATCAGGACTCCAATACTATGTATGGGTAAATTGCACAAAAAACGATGGCGTTAATTCTTGTGACATTGTCACTGAGATTTTCTATACTCAAGTTGTCTGAAAGATTGAAATGTGAGGAAAAATCGGCTCCCAGGATAGGGGTTTTGACATCCTCATTGCTAAGTTAGATCAAACGGTACGTCGCTTACCGAGTTTGCTGAAGGTTATTAGTTGGCCGTATGCGGTTATTCGAATAACGTTCGACGCTTGCTTTTTTCAACGAAGAGTGGTTTCTGTGTTATGCGTTTCTGGGTGAAATGGCGCTCAGTTAGGCTCTCTTGTCGATCATGAAACGCATGTGTGTTGAACCAGCAGTGACGTAGAATAAGTGGCTGGTGTTATTGTCAGACAGAGCGTCCGCTTCTACTGCTACAGAATGGCACAATGGCAGAATGGCAGAATGGCCTCAACCTCTGTTTGAGTGCTGTGTATGTAAAGAAAAATAGCTGATCTGTGATTTCAAATAAAATATAACCTTGTTAAAATCTGCGCCGAAAGTACAAAGTTTGAGAATGTGTTGGCTGACTGCGCAGAATAACGTGTCAAGAGAGATTTCATAAAATTTATCTGCAACTTGAGCAAGCTTGTCTAGGTTACTGTTATGCACCATGCTAACGAAAATCTTGTGTAGAACGTTCGGCAAACACTGAAACGAGATCTGTCGTAGTATTCGTTCGTCAAACATCTGTATACCATGTAACTGTAACAAATGCCGGCAGTGTTGTGAAGGAGTTCGATATCATAGGTCGGACCTGGATAACTGTTTCCGCAGGTTATGCTTATCGGTGGAATTGATTCAAGAAATATTCACAGATTTGAGCTAATAGTGGAGATATGTAGCGGGTCCATCGTAATTTTATTCAGCAACTTGTCTGGTGATGATAGTTGGGAGCGTTCTGATAACGCATTTGTAGCGCGTGTGTTGCGTTCGAACGGGTCGAGCTCACCGATTTGTAGTGGATAATGAGGAATGTCTCCTAAGACTGCGTAAGTTTCAATTATATACACATGCAATTTTAACACCGAGAAACCAAAACCAAAAACCAGAGTAAAGACCACGCCGGTGAACAACGAGTTTATGTTATTTATAAGTGGCGGTATTTTCAGATGAATATCGTTTAACTGGTTGACAACGAAATGATTTATTGTGAAGAGATAACTAAAAATAAATCGATCAACCCATTATTACGTTATCGGTTATAGAGCGGAACTCAATGTCGGATGTTAACAAAATAATATGATACAATTAAGATGAAATTTATTTAAGCGGATCACAGTGAACATAGACCAAGAGTCGATTAGTCATTACTGAATTCCTATCCAGACTGGCACTTTGAGTAGCGTCATATGCTCAAAAATTTGAATAAAAACCTGCAAAATCTGTTCAGTTTGTCAAACCGATCTGATCAACTGGTCGTACTTCTCATCCGATAGAGTGTAATCTAACACCGATTCGATATGAATGGCATTCATTTTCCAGAATGTTTGGCCAGTTCGTTCTTTATGTTTTGCGACTACTCATCAGTAGTAAGTACATCGAAATATTCAAAAGGTTTAAAACTACGATGCACATTGGAAGCACTGGACACGAGTGACGCTGTTTTTTGAGTCCATCAGCAGTGTATATCCCGTCTTAGGTCTGATTTGAACCGAGGGATCATCGCCATTGTAGTCTCACGGAGTACGGCCTGAGCTAACATCCATCGTTTGCCCGATATCATTTAAGCGTTCATGAATGATTCTGAAGACTGGCACATTTTAGAATCGTCTTTAGCTCGACTAGACGAAAAGAAATCAGAAACATCTGTTTTGTTCGTCCGTGTCAGTAATTCTCATAAGATATAGTGTAAGCTAACACGGATACAAATTAATTGACATTGTTCTTCCAGAGTATTTGTATATTTCGTTCATTATAATTTGCGACTAATCATTAGTACCAAGCCTTTCGAAATATACTCAAAGTTTATCACACCGGCCCACACTGGAATCACTGGACTCAAGTGACGCTCCTATTTAAGCTCATAAGCAGTGCATATATTGTGTACTATTTGAATAATCGAATTAGGTCCAACCTGTACTAAACCTTGAACTGGAAATCAGAAAAAGCTACTGATTACGAAGTATTCTTTAATATCGATCATTTTTTATCCTGATTTGCGAAAATAATAATCAGGTGCGTATTATGAAATCTACATGAGTAACCTGTCATTGGTAGTCCAAATTACAATTATATCATCCGCCAAAGTTTCCGAATGTTCCTGGCTATTTATAATCCTGGTAGGGCTTGTTTTTATGGATTTTTTTCATATTATTAACACTCTTTTCGTTTCAGCAATTCCAGAGGTATTTGCGAACGTCGTGTTATGATCGTCAATGCAATCAGAATCGGAAGATGACTAACCTGTATCTCTGAAAGGTAATTTATCCACATCACGGCAATGCATTGATTTATCACCAAGATCTATCATTGTTACCATGATTTTACCGATATTGCCAAGCACGGAACCGGAACTTATTGATAGGATGAAATAAAACGTCGGCTTATCCTGGACTCAGAAAATTTGATCTCAAGAATCTTGATTAAGAGCACATGGCTGGAGTTAATCCGGTAGTTGCATAAGTAAAATTCTGATATTGCAATGAGAAAATTTGAACATACCGATCAAGTTCTTCAAATGTAGTTGCTGCACAAGAAGACATTGCTCGCTTTAAAGTACATAGCAAATTTTCAGGTTATCCATTCGATTGTGGATGACTAGGTGCAGCAAATGAGTGTCGGCAATCCAGAGAATGTTACCATTGTGTAAGAAATGCCATTATCACTAACAACAGCAATAGGTACTTTTTTGCAGATGTATACTTTCCGAAAAGCGAGTATAGTAAAACTAGAATTTGTATTTCGCGTAAAAAATATCAGGCCATTATGAATAAGAATCAATCATAATCGATTCATAGTACTTGTTTGCAAATGGTGCACAATAATTCACATGAATGCGCTGCCAAGCTTCATATGCAAATTGTCATGGCGCATATTAGGATGGTTGTCGAAAAACTGTATAATGATAAGCTTCACAAAAAAAGCAGTTCTGCGAATGTCTGCATCTATTTCAGGCCACTGCCTTTTTGAGGCTGGAAGCTTGGACTTCCGCATGAAGTGCAAAATGCATTAGATCTCTCGGGATAAAGAGTGATACAACGCCTCCCGTATCTAGTATAAAATCTATCGATGTACAACTAAAAACATTTGGTTTTAACATCAAAGTAATCGATAGTCATTGTCGATATCGCTCAATGGTCAAACATGATGAACATATAGATAGATGTTTTTCGCTGTCAATGTGGAAGCCCTTATTAATTAAAACTATAGTTAACAAAAGTTAGTGCTAATCATGTGAGTTCTTCGAGGTTTAATCTCTCAATCAACTTGGAAACCGAAGGTAGTGAGCAAACGCTTAGCTTTGGTCAGCAATACCATATTTTATTGAATTTTTCCAAACAATACTACATTTTATGTTGAGTTATATTATATTGTTGTGTATAATTATCTTTTTGGTAAGTATGAAAATAACTGTACTTATTCTATATTGAATTGTGTCGCATATAACAAAATTTAGATATATCTCATTATCGACTTTACGTAAATTGGGCGATGCGATAAATGAAACGATTTATCTAAATCAAATTAATTCTTTTTCACGATCAATGCCATTTATCATATGGTTCGCTAGTGAATGTAAAATGTCGTGCATTTTTTTACCATTTATTGTGATGAACGGAGAAACGTATTTGCATGCATTTCCATCACACAGTGGACGAATGTTAACAGGTTGTGCTTGTATGTCATAATTGAATAAGCCTGGCACAACCAAAACATTTCAATCACATGAGCCCACCCATATGTAGACGGAGTTTGAACCCATGATAATGAACGAAAAAGCTCAGTTGCAATCATTTCGTGGAAGGTTGCAACTGAAATCGCACCTGAGGCGATAAGGCCATGATAGGTAATAAAATGAGTGTTGAAAATGATATTGACGTTGCAGAGAGAAACAAAACCGCCTAACAAAGTCAGCAAGGCTTTCGTTTCACGCTGACTTCTCGTTCTTTAGATATTCCATCAGATGTGCACATGTTCCAATGAAAGGTGTTCCGTCAATAATGAGATTTTGCTCCTAGTCACACGCATGGGTTCTCGAACGGGAATATATACTGATCGCGTTGATCGGCCACGCTTGATAGTTCGATGTAGCACCACAAAGTTTCGGATTTGGCCACCGGAAATCTAAATTGCGTCATAACTACTGATCACCGTGATTGGTGACACCTTGAAGTCCAATGTTGCACGATAACAACGTTTCAGACTGTGTCACTTTTCACGTGAAACGGACTTATTAGCAGCCAGAACAGTCCCTCATCGAATAAAAATGAAATACAGGTTCCAAGGAAATACCAAGTTGTGGCTACAACCGACTTCCTAATCATGTCTTCACATCAGTCTGGGTAAAATCAGTGGTCAAATTATCGTTCAAGTTGCTACCTCTATTAGTAGGTGAATTGAAACATGCAGGACGTTCATGGATGTTTGACAGAAGCTAAATCGAGAAAAGGATAGAAAGAATTAAAAATCAGCGTAGAAAGGGAGGCATGGTGGTTGTAGGGAGGTGTTGTTTCTTTCTGTTCCGTCAATATCATTTTCCACACTTCTTAACTGACCTGTCATTACCCCACTGTTTTATGAAATCTTTTTATTAATTTAATCTCGATTTGCTGCGCACAATATGTCGTATTCTCGATTGAGTGAGACGTTTGGACAATCGAACTTATCTTAGATTGCGCCAACTTTGACAACTTTGTTGCCACTCGATATCATGTTGACATTGTCAATGATTTTGAGCCGGTTGATCACAATTATTGATATATGTTTTCACTAAATTTGATTGCCTCAATTCAGTACCGCTCTCGTTGACAAATCCTCGTTTGGTTCTGATATACCTCAAGATTTCGCGCTTCACTCAAAATAGGACGTTTTCTTGACCGTCGAATGAAATCAAGAATTCAATTGTTTTATCTGTCTGACCTTTAGCCATCATTGTCTCAATGAGCTGCACCGTTTCGAGACATGCGATATCTTTTTTCGAGTACTGCGCTTAGGATTGAACACAGAATTCCAAGTAATTGCTTTTTTTCTAAATCACAGATAAACGTATGTCTACTGTCGGTTCCGAGGATTTTAACATCATAAGCAACGATAACTTAATTAGGCTGCCAAAAAATAAGAAAAAGTCATTGATCAAGCACTGAGCCTTGAGACACCCACTGAGTATAATTGATTTTCTCCGAACAAATTTAACATAGTGAGATAGGTTAGGAAGCTGTTTAATTACCGAAGTAGTTAAACTCTGATGTCCCACAAACTTAGTGTGGATAGCTGAGTCAAATTCCTACTGAAAACCAAGGTAGCATACTTTGGCTCTTCCCCATTTATGGAGCTGTAATAACAATTCATAAAGAAAGCTCGGAAAATCGATAGGCAAAATATTTCTCTCCAGATTCCGTGCTGAGCATCAGATAGCAAGCAATTGGCTACCAGGTGGTAACATGTCTGGTGCCAAATGATTTTTTTTCCAAGCACATACAAAGAATGCTTGTCAGGCCTACTGGCCTATAGTTGTGTACATTATGACTAGGACACAATATGTGTATGGCTAATACGGCCGCTTGCTTTAATCATTGAGTATTAAACATTGGTGTCTTAAAGCTGCAAGAATTTTTGCTGATTGCAAGGCTAACGATATTAGCGAGTGGTTGAAGCCGTATGTTTATCGTCGAAACCATTTGGCATAGATATATTCAACATCCCCAGAATTGTGTTGATGATTATCCGATTGAACTCCACAGAGATAACAAGAGGTGCGTTGCACACGTGAGTTTCTGAACGGTGACCTGCATCACAAAGATGGACACTGAAGATGAATATATGCAAAGCATAGTCTTTTTCTTGTGAAGTCAAAGACGTCTCGCCACGAATCAGCACTAGCGTACCTATTGTTTCTCCTAAATATCTTTCGGACTGAACATACAATTACAAAGCTTTCAAATTAATTTTTTTGGTTTTTTAGCACGTCCAGATAGGAAGACTCTCTTAGCTTACCTTTGTAGCTCAAAATTAGAATTGCTGGTCTGTATGTAATACAATCTAGATCTGTGTTTTCCGGAGAATTTGGAATCCCTCAAGCTACAGTCGACTCATCTGACAGCCCTGCGAATTGACGCGCTCCAACCAAAGATTTTCCTCGCGTTCTCACTTGTGGTAAAAAAGTAATTATTTTCTATGTTATAAACGTTCCCTCTTGTAATAGTTCACAAGATTACTACACTGAATTCTCACGAGTCCAGTATCAATTTAAATTCATTGTATTTGGATGATGTCTATTTGACCGAAGTTAACGGACATTCTTATCTGGTAACTAGGGTTGATTAAATTTCAGCCGATAGGTATAACAGCGTGGTTACTCTTTTCTAGTAGCAAATGGTATTTCATCCCATAAATATCTCTTTCGTGAGATATAAGAACCAAATTCAATGTTAATGGAGTGTGAATTTACCTTAACCTTGGGGGTTCCTTAACAGCCTGATAAAAGACCCTGATATGAAACCAGTCCAAATATTACAATTCAGCTGACTCTTGTGGAATAATTCTGGCAGCCTAATCGATGCTGAAGATATCAGGGTCTCGAAAAATTAGCAATGGAATTCATAACGCCTTCAGTACTTCCAATGTGTCCGTCAGTAATTAATGGTATCTTGGTGAAGCAGTCGGACATCTATAAGCACATTTATGTGCCTGTTTCCTCCTAGTGACAATATGAAATACCGATGTTTGCTGGATTGTATGCAGAGCAATCTCGATGGATTTCTCACTGTGAGAAAGGTATTCATTCATCGTAACTGTTACAAGCCCTCCTGTAGCAATAATATCCATATCCTGACGGTAGGTGTAGTAATTAATTGATACAATTGACGGTAAATGATAATCTGATATCAACCATAATTCGGTGATGTTAATTATATCGACCTATCGGCCACTTGACATCGTCATATCGAAACATTAAGTTTCATTTTGTTGAGTTTTATTCTCGAAATATAGTTTAAAAAGAAATACTCCGAATGTACTGGCATCACTTTCGAATTGGAGATATCATATACTCAAAATGAAATACATTTTGTTCAGATGACCACAGTGGAGTGACGCTCACATCCCCGAAGTTACACTCCACTACCGGTTTCTGGCTGTTTGCCGCCATCACACGTGAAGACAGCAAGATTAGGTTCAGCGAGCTTTGAAACAGTGGATGAATGTTGATCAAGTGTTTAATTAAATGTCACTGTTGCATAGCGTTCCTACAACGGACCACGATGTTCAAACACAAAATTACATAGTGACTCGTGGTCAAGCAATCAAGGCACTTATGGTTGACCACAGTGATGTGTAATTTCAGAGAAATTGAGCAACATGGAAATTCTCATAATCTGCATTCATGTAAATTTCATTTAACAAAATATCATTTAATTATTAAACCACGAAACATGATATATCTGATTTGATACTTAGCAAAATATTAAAAGATTTAGTTAATCACCGTACAGCAAAAACACTAATCGTATGATTTCATGACACTTTAACCTTGGTTACAGGTTACCGTGTCAGAATCGAACTCAAACGTCTCACTCGCAAGCAAAGGTGTACAAGTAGCATTTTCAGATAAATCTAACTTATCATTGATTTTTTTGATCATCGTGTGCACACAAGTTTTTAAGGTGTCATGACCCAGAAAAAAATCGACGATAAAATTAATCGCACGATTTTCTAACCATTATTAACGTTGAGATCTTCCACACGATAACGTTGAGAAAAAGATGAAAAATTAGAGAATTCTCAATATGCACTGACGAGATATTGAGAAATTGCAAATCGTGGATTCTGAATAAATTTAAGTAAATGTTTGTGGTTCCTTCATATATGCGCATACTATTCTCCCGTTGTGTCGCAAATCGAAATACCCAAATCATATAACCAGAATACATAATATACGGTTTCGCGAATACCTGATATGGAGTTGGTTGAACAATACACACATTTTGATTTTTCGAGTTGTGCATGGTGATCAAAATGAATTCACGATGCATTAATAACGGAAATATTTTGTTTATTCGCCTTTGTACTTTACATGAGTTTGATAGTCGGGTTAAATAAAATTTGACATGCAGTTAAATTTCAAAAAATGTGTAAACAAAAAATCTAATTTTTATCGAATGCGGTAAAAAAAACGGTATGATGATGGCTGTATTTTTCGATTAGTTTCGTTTAATTTCTTACAAGATTTAATTTGACATGGTAAAGATATCCAGCAAAATGTAAGCGATGATGAGATGACTCAATCACAAATAATTTAACAGGAGTTTACAGTTCATGCAAATATAGAAAAACTTGAATTTTATTAGTATTGCGCTATACCTAATCGAGAGATAAATGGGTCATGTGTTCGGAATAATTAGTAAATCTTTTTGAAATTCTTCTCGTTGTTGACAGACATTTTGAATGCAAATCGATCAGAATTTCCCGGTTTTTTCATGAACATCCCTGACCTTAAATTCACTGGTGTCATAATCTTCTTCCTGGACTCAATACGTTCTTGCAAAATCAGGACGGTTTCCGGGAAACGTGTAAATCTCTGTCCAATTTCATTGTATCTTGAGAATATTCAAACGAAGTATTTATGTATGAAACATAGCATACATTGTACTCATATTATTCTGTATGTTTGATTTCTCCTATCAAATCTCATTTATTCGCATCTCGCTAAAAATGAGAACTTAGAAATCCGAAAATTGTATGGTAACAAAGCATAAAGCTTAACAATAAGCATATGATGGCAAGGCATATAGAACATGAAAAAACAAAAAATGAAAAATATCTCGAAAATCAATAGGGACACTCGCATACCGCATAATTCGTCATAAACTCATCGAGTTTAGAAGCGAAAACCTCAACAGATTTTGATCGTAGGATTTCCTCAATAGTTCTAAGTGAAACAAATTCTTACGGAGAAGGAAATACGACGTATATTCAAACGAGAATGCGAATTGCCTAAAGCCTCTAAATCTGTTCGTGTTCGAGTAAGGTCATTGGGCTTCAGCTAGTGTTTGAGGGGATGGTTTACACAATGCAGGATTTTGAAGGTCAACATAAGGTCACTACCTATCCGCCGTTGGGTAAATCCGTGTAGGTTCAGATTTAACATTCGCTCTGTGAAAGGCAGATTTCTGTACAGGGAGACCATATTTGTAGCACGATGATAAATCCTGTCGATTAGTTCCATATCCTTCCTTAGCGATGGTGCCCAGACTTGGATGGAATATTCCATACCAAGTCGTATATACGTGGTAATTACCCGGGGTGGGCTTTCAGGTGTTGAAATCCGGAATATTGTTTTGAAAAGAATCAAGATACGGCAAGCTTTATTGTTCAGCTTCCGGCAATGCTGTCCAGATACCGAGATCTTTTTCTGCTGTGGTCCAGACGAGATCTTGCGTGCAAAGCTGATACCTGTGGTGCAGAGATTTTCCAAGTTGCAACATTTTACATTTCGCGGAGTTAAATGGTAACTCATTTAACTGGGACCAACAAAATGAGATGCTTAGATCCCGTTGTAATGCCATACATTCAGTGACAGATCTGATACGTTTCCAAATTCCAATAATATCGGCAAAAAGTATCAAGATGCATCTGATATTCTCCAATTTATCGTTCATATACACCAATAATAAAAGAGTTCCAAGCACCTAGCCCCGCGAAACTCTACTCGTGACCTCTATTCTCCTAGATAATGTGCAGACAACGCGAACTCGGACGTGTCTATCAGTAAGATAGTCCCTTATCCAATTTTACAATATTCCCGTTATTCCATACGAATCGAGATTTTTTATTAAGATGTCATGGTGAACTCTATTGAAAGCTAAAGAATTATCGATGCAGCAAGCAGGTACAGCCTCACCTTCGTCTAGTGCCTTGGTTCAATCCTGGAACGTTGTAAAAAAGTTAGATAAACAGCAATGATTTCTTTGTAAACCGTGTTGTGCTGCGGTCGAATTTTTTTGGATTCCAGAATGTTCTCTTATGCACGCAGTCACAATGGTTTCATTAATTTAGAGATCACCGGAAGCAACGTAACCGGTCTATAGTTTGCTGTGTTTGAACGGCTACCGCCTTTATAAATAGGGGTTATCATCCCTGCTCTTTATTGCCGTGGTATTTCTCCTTCATTTGAGCTGAGATTGAATATGCAAGTGAGAGGAGCAGTCAAAGCAACGCGACACTTGAGAAGTATGGCGGGGTAATTTTGTCTGCGCATGGAGAGTTCTTTTCATTTAGTTGACGAAGTTCCCGCCAAACCATGTATTCGTTGATAGTCATTTCACTTAGTTATTCAAAATGTGGCGAATTTGGTGAAACTTGATATGGGATACAACGCTTGGGATTAAAATCTTTGTTTGAAAGCGGAATTCGTTGTAAGTAAAACGCATTGTTTGTCATGTGATCTTGCCGCTGATTATTTGTACACGTGTAAACAAGGTAAGAATGTATTACCTTTGAGTGTTTCTGCATGCCTATAAACTATCTGGAGATTAGATGATGCCACTGCACACAGATCACAACAATAAATCCAAGTTTATTTTAATAATAGTTAATTTATTATAAAACGAATTAGTAAACAAATCTTGCACGCTTTCATGTAGTAGCTGGCTATGATCTTCTGTTCAAATTTTGACTTCGCTACCGCCTCGATTTCACTCTCCACAAATTCAAGTTTTTGCTTTCGACGTCTGTTCCTTCTATCCCAAAGATCTCCTGCAGAGATCAAGAGCACTCCTGGCATCTTTCACATACGGAGCCACCAGTCACGAAGAATTCACGTGATATTGATGTGTGTGCTTGCGAGTCAGTTAGCACATTGTAGGCTAGGCTGCCTGTTTCTCGCCAAGCTGTTTGTGTCAGGTCTATTCTTAGCGCACTGCATGCCACTATTGACAGAGCGTTGTATGGTAATGGCTGGACAAATTTAGCACGTTGTATGTATGCACTTTATTGAACAAACTTAGCTGTCGGAAAACGTGTCAAGTGTTCGTAAAATGCAAGATTCGTAACGAACAGTTTCGTTGTACGAATGTTTTAAATAGGCTTTCGAAGATGGAATTTATTTGTGAAATCATGGTGTATTCGTTGAAACCAAAAATCTTGCACGCTTCCATATATATATATATATATATATATATATATACCAAAAATGGGACTTGTATCATAAGGTAATTTGTATTTGTCACTAAGAAACCTTCTTTACGAGCATTCCGCGGATAAACCGAATAAAATGTTTAATAGGATAAGCCAGCTTATGATGTTGTCCCTTCAAAAATTTCTTGCTAAAAATCAAAGGAGTATTTTTGCTGTGGAAACATAGTCAGCTGTAATGGAAATGTTCTGCCATGACACATAAAGAACAAAATATATAGCCTCGATCACGATTGCTCGTTCTCGATTGTTAACTCAAAACTGGGGACAGGTAATCAAAGTTAAACTGATTTGACCAAGTTCTACCCTTCAGTTTCCTACAAAAGGCGTTTGGTTATCAATATTGCTCCAGGTTTATGCATAGACTATTCTTCATAGAAATTGACCAAATGATAGTCTACGAATAATTAGGGTTTTTCATGTAATACGTTGATCCCTTTGCCTAGTAGAAAACCGAAATGTTCCCTTCAGCTTTAGTTAATGTGTGCTACATTTGTAGAAATCTTGAATTAATGTAGTGATATCTTGACGATTTTGATCAAAACGAGCGCAAATAAGTATGTTCATTCATAGCCAGGGCATTAAATCAATGTACATATTTTTGGACACATGTTTTTGAAAAGTTGTCATTGCTAACCTCATACAACATCTGCATATAAGCACAATTTGTTCACCATTCTTTCAATGTTTCATGTAAATTGTGTATATGCACGCAACCAAAAATCTCCATAAACAATGTCAATTATTCAAACGACTTATAAACGAACTAATTTTGTCCACATTTATATTGTTTTCCGTCATCGCGAAACCGTTTTGATTCTGAAATTCAACAATATGTTTCTATGTAAACAATGGAAATGCTGAGTTTCGCAAGCTCCAAATGTTCCTTAATTTTATGAAATACGAAACGGTGAATTCCTTGCACTGTTTCGGGTAATTTCAAATTTAACCTAAAAAACTGAATTTTGTAAGTCGTACATACTTAAATTTCGTCAAAATTCATCAAAACGCTTGATGTCGCTAGTAGAAGGAATATAATGATGTTTTGTATAGTAAAAACTGATTATTCCAATGAAATTCAACATGTATCTCATATTTGATATTAGTATACATGGAATATCTAAGGTCGAATTAGTTTCATTAGGTGGAACTTTGTTTAAACAGATAAACCTGTTTTCTAACCCAAACGTGTTTCGTCGAAAAATAGTGATAAGTGAGCAAATTTATATTACAATTTGCTATAACGTTTTTTATCAATAAAGAATATTTGAAGGACGGCGGTAAAATGGATATAAAATATTTCGATATTGACCTTCAGATTCAAAAAAATGTTATGCGTTTGTGATGCACATCCGTGGTCGATATCGAACGTGATTCTATTAAATTAGTATGGACATATATTGTGTTAAGAATGTGTAGCGAAAATTGAAGCATAAAAAAAGGTGAAAAATACACATGCTCCACAAGGGAAATGAGGATATGTAGCTCAAACCCTTAAGTGCATGTACA
>JACCGJ010003747.1:0-21456 GCA_013407085.1 Atriophallophorus winterbourni | reverse complement strand
TTTTAAGGCCTTCTTCCAGGTCAGCGGTTGTCCACCTTAACACCGCCGCCAGCCTGGGCCAACCGACACACGCAGCGCGCGGAAGGGTAGGCGCTCAGGCTTCATTCTCAAGAGATGCCCTAGCCAGCGAAGACGGGAACGGTCGATTACGTCTCGTACTTACTACTTACTTTTGTGCGGCTGGCTCCACGGGTGGATTAGCCGGCTTAATTGATGTCTCGGATTGAGACATCATCATGAAGTTTCTTGGGGATAGTGTACAAGTGATGTCCCCAGCACCACTTGGTGTTTGTTCGAGTACACATCTCTAGCCTTTGCACAGCCAAGCGCAACCTACAAGGCAGCAGGGAGTTGGCAGATAAACGGGCTGTGCGCTAGTTATCTACCTACGGGGCTTCTCTACGGATTTTTCCTCGGGTTTTTCTCCCGAAGCCTTTCCCGCAAGCGGGTGACCCACAAGGCAGTGGGAGTTCGGAGTCAGGGTTTTCCTTCCCCTAGATGGATTGCCAGTAGCTGACGAGCTCCATCTGCCCGGAGCAAACTGGTTTTAAGGCGCCAGTCACCCGCCTTCGCCCCTTCTCATGTCAGTAAGAGCAGTTCCGCCGGGCTTGTGAAAGCCACTCGTGCAGGCCAGGAGTTGGACTTGGTTGTCAGAGGCTATTTGAGACGCACGCCACGTGGGAGCATTTTATAGATAGTAGGTGGCTCATTCCTACTACCACCCCCGGCTGTGACAACCTTTGGAACCGATTACGTCTCGTAGCATCAGTCTGTCCACACCGAGAACACGGTGCCTCACTTTAACGTTGCTAGTGTGGTGTTGCCAACACACTCGTGCAAGCCTCCGTAAACATCGATGTTCAAACACCTCCAAGCGCCGGAGCTCCTCTGCGCGTACTGCCCAGCTCTCGCACCCGTAAAGCACGACCGACCTGACTGAGGCCAGGTAAACTCTCCCCTTGAGTCTCAAACTCATGTCAGACCGTTTCCAGAGATGACCTAGACTGGTGAACGCAAAGCTAGCTCTCGCAATGCGAGAGCCGATCTCACTTTCCAGCCCTCCTCCCGCCGTGATGCAGCTACCAAGATAGGTGAACTGTTCCACACAGTCCAGACTGAGATCATCGACCGTCAGAGTGGGCTGCAACCCCTCCCAATCTTGAAGAAGAACCTGACACTTAGTTGGAGCTAAGTGCAAACCGTACCTAGACGCCTCCAATGCTAGCTGGTTCAGGGCATTCTGTAGGAACACCGGATCATCACCAAGCAAAGCAATGTCATCGGCATAATCAAGGTCAGTGACACGGTTACCTGGAAGTAGCTCGATCCCACCCTCAACGAAGCTACGGAGAGCATTCTGGAGGACATCCTCGATCGCAAAGTTGAACAAGAATGGTGACAGCGGACAGCCCTGGCGCACGCCACTGGTTGTGGGGAACGCCGGCGATAGGTTGCCGTAGACCCTGACCCTCCCTGAAGAATGAGAATAGAGCTCCTTCAAGATGGCGACATACTTAGATGGGATCCCACTCCTTTGAAAGCAGTTCCAAAAAGTAGTTCTGTTCACCGAGTCGAACGCAGCCCGGATGTCCAGAAAAGCTACGATGGTTGGTCGCCGGTACAGGTGTCTGTGCTCTAATAACTGTCACAGGACAAAAACCTTATCCACGCATCTTCGCCCCGGGCGGAATCCAGCCCGTTCCTCACGGCAACGTAACTCCCGAATGGGCGATAGCCGACGAAGGAGGATGAAAACCAGGAGTTTAGACGCGACAGGAGTCACGGATATCCCACGATGATTGAAACACAGATTCCGTGCGCCCTTCTTAAAGATTGGGATAACCGTCGATTCACCGCATGACGCCGGGACCCGCTCCTCAGCCCATACTATGGTAAACAAATCACGTAACTCCGCTGCCACAAAATCACCTCCCTCCTTAAACAAAATCGGGTGGAGGTCGTCAGGACCAGGTGACTTGTGGCGCTTCAGTGCTCGAATTACCTCTCTCCCCTCCTGGAGATCAGGAGCGGCTAAGGAAACGGGCCAAGGCGTGCAAATCGGTGTCTCAGGCGGCGAGGTCGGAGGAGGTGGCTGGCTGAACTGAGCACTAAAGTGCTCAGCCCATCGTTCCAAGCGTCTACTAAGATTGGTGATCGGCGAGCCGTCGGTTTCGCAAATAGTCTCGCTCACTGTATTCAGTTTCAAACCAGTAGCTTTAATTAGCTGAAACAATTTGCGAGTATTGCCCGATGCGGCTGCAACCTCCATCTCACAAGCACGTTGCGTCCACCAGAACTCGCGGTCATTCCTTAAGCTGGCCTTGAAGCGGGTATTCAATTCTCTCCGAGCACGGTTGTGTTCAGTGCCGGTGGGTAAAGTTTGACGGTGATCGATTAAAGCAAGTGTCGTGAAAGCACAAGCCTGATCCAGACAAAGTGCCGCACAGTCAGAGACTGCACGTGGGCTGAGATACTGTCAGGTTGCCCAGGCCTAGACAAGTGATTGGGCCGAGATCCAAGAGCGTGGCGAAGCGCGGGTGGGTTGACAGCTTTCAGAAGTAGCGCAAGACAGTGCTGTCCGAACGAAGTTCCAGTGCTGCTCCACATCAGACGGGGGTGCTTCTGCGAGCTCCCTGGTCAATGCGTGATGGAACTTGGTTCTGACAGCGGGGAGCATCAAAGAGGCGGTGTCTACATGAGTTAGTCGTGCGCATGCCTTACCCTCAAATTGGAAGTTGACTGTCGCACAGACTAGCGCGTAGTCCGAGCCCACACTGGTGGTCCAGTATGAACGGCAATCCTTGATGCTATCACGCCACCTGTAGCTAATAGCAATGTGGTCAATTTGAGACCAGACGTGCTGTGATGGTGAGCGCCATGTGGCCATTCGACGCTGGGAACGCCAAAATGTTGTACTGGAGAGATAGAGGCGATGATCGCCACAGAATGTGAGCAATCGTTCTCCGTTATCTGAACGCCCGCCATCCAGCCCATACTGACCTCCAAGGTGGCGCTCGTAATCAGACAGGCGACCAACGCGAGCGTTGAGATCTCCTGCCATGATTACGACATCTGTCCTGCGTGCCTTACGAAACAAACTATGCAAATTTTCATAGAAGTTGTCCTTACTGAGATTCGCACAACAGTCCGTTGGAGCGTAGGCAGAAATCACAAACAAATCCCTCCGCGTTTCGCACCGCCTGTTCACCCGACAGTGGCCACGAAATCGTGCATCGCACAGTCGGCTGTCAACGGGAATCCACTCTAAGAGTGAGTGCTCAGCACAGGAGCTGAGCGCGATACCGACGCCAGCCAATCCGGCAGAAGAAGCATTTGGGTCACTAGAGGCGCAGGTGGAATCTGCTGTCTGGGTCAGCTGGTGAGACCAACTGACAGACTTCGCTTGTGTCACGGAGACAGGTTTCCGACAAGCAGCAGATATCAATGCCTAACGTTTCGAGCGTTCGTGCAAGGCCGGCCTGTTGTCCCGGTTGTAGCAAGGTCCGAACGTTAAACGAAGCTAACCTGAATGAAACCCGCGGGTGTAGAAGAGTTGCAGAAATCGACGGTTGTCTAGACGGCATGAGTCGTACATCAGGTGAGGAGAGCGAATCGGGGATGGCAACATGTGGAGGAAAGGTGGCAGAAGCAATAAAAGACATAGAGTTGAGAATTTCTAGGATTGTAATTGTCATTGTTTGGGTGTGGGCGTGATACTACCCGGTTGCCCAGGGCGAAGTAGAGGAGTTGATCTTGAGGACTCCCACCTCAAGCCTTTGGCCCGAAAGCCTAACCTGCAAGGCAGCGGAGCGAGATTAAGGATCGCACCTATCGGGGCCGGATACTGTAGAGACAGTTCACACGCCATTCGCGAGGTAGAGACCAAGCAGGGACTCCCGACATTGTCCGAAACCAGTCGAGCCGGTGATTCTTGCGGATTTATACGCCTCTCCTGGTATACAATGTCCACGAGGAACAAGGAGACTGTGCCCTGGGTTGAGGCAATATCTGTCTTAGTGCCGCAAAAATACATCGATGGTGAAGCTAAACTCTAACGTTGACTGCAATGAGGCCTTAGAACTTCAAACATTTATACTTTCGCTTTTTCGACCAACACACATGCCACCCTGTGATTTGTACAAGCTTTACAATTACAATTAGACGGCACTCATGATTCATGTTGTGACGAAGATTAAAGGGGATGACACTTCGTGATTTCGTTCCAGAAGTAGAGCAAGAATCAGGGTGGGCAAATCATTAGTCCGTACTCTGTTCTTTTCAAACCCAAAACTTAATATCAGAATTTCGCTGTGTTATATTTGCATTTTTATTTTCAACACTTTAAATTTCCAAATATTGTGTAAGCTAGACTGAAGCTATAATTCTTGACACAAACCAAAGTGGAAATCAGCTGACGGCCAACGTGAAATAGAAAGAAACCCAAACCTCGCTTACACTTGAAATACACACATTGAACAATTTGGGTAATATTAAACTTATTTCAATTTAAAAATTAGGTGATTTTCAACATCAACTTCGACTAAAAATTTGAACCGGAGCAAATGTATTTTTTGAAAATTCCGCAAATTACATTTTTAAGTTGAAGTTGCACTGTGTTGAATGTGGCTAAATTTTAAACACACACCGATAATTCAATAGACAGACTGCGGTTTGGCACCTTGCACTACTGTGTCAAATATTCAGATCGTTCTTTTACGAACGGTAATTTTAACTTTGTTGCATTTCCCACGTTCTGCCTAACTATTCGTTTTTAAATCGCAATTCTCTGAATTTACTGTAAATTTTTAATAAATTTATCGCTTTATACAAACGTCATAACGAGAATCAAACTTCTCTAGAACGTTTTACCAAAAAAATTAAAATTTACTCATCGATATAAAGAGATGCGGCTTACAGGGGCTTGAACCCCTGTCGTCTATCAAGAAGAAGAAGAAGAAGAAGAAATGACACTGTGCCCAAAGCATTGTACATCTGCACTTCATTCGAATGTGGTGAAAAAGTATTTAAAGGCATAGCTTGTGCTGTTTGCCAGAGACGGGAGCATCAAAAATGCTCCGGCATTTCTGTTAAGCATTAAGTAACTTTTTGCAAATTTAGTTTCATGGATTGGGCTAGTGGAGACTGCACGCGGAACTCGAAGGAAGTTTTCATTAACGACCTCCCCCTACGTTATGAACAACAAAGTTGTATCAGAAAGTACACACTCTAGGTAGTCATACGCTGAAGTGGTTCAGGAAAAATCTACTCGCTGAACAAAATCGGGTCATATCCGAAGTGCCATCGACAAAGATATAAAAGCATCACGGCTAGGTAAAAGGATCCATAAAAATAAAGTTGTCGCTAAGAATACGTCTTCAGTAAACACGTGCAATTTGACTACGTGGCCCATGACAAGGAAGCTAGTGAGGTTATTGGAATAGAATAGCGGATACATGACCAACTCGTACCCTTCTCATTCTTATTCGGGAAGAGCCTCTGATTCGCGAAATCAAATCCAGACGGCGAATGGTTCTTTCCAGGGTTTTAGATGTCTTGCATGTGGTAGTTTAATTAACTGGCAGATGAAAAGAGTCCATCGTATATTCCAGTGGATTCCAACAGTAAGCAGTAGAAATTTTACACCGCCTGGACCGGGACACGATTCTTTGGATAAGTGCCTAAACACTGCAAAATGGGCGTTTCAAATTTGTCCCAGGTATGTTTCCTGAACGAAATTTTCTGTAAATCATTCTAAATCTCTCATTACCGGCTTAAAAATACTATGAAGTGGATTAGCATTCATCAACATAATCTATATAAGCCTTCTGCTGTAGTAGATGTAGTAGATGTAATTTAAATTGGTCCTCCGATAGAATACGTATGTGAGAACTATTTGGCAAGCGTACTCCTCTAAGGATTTCAAGGTACTACGCAATAAAATAAGCAAGAATCACTTTTCAGTGGGCTAATGAACGAATAACGTCTACGTACAGATGCCATCATTCCGGTACATGCTCGTTCAGATGTGCAGTGCAACCAGTTATCAACTCCTGTTGTCTAAAATACTCGGTATCGACGAGGGTGCTCTAACACAAGTAAAAGTTGATTAAAAGCACAGCAGCATTTATATACCCAGCTACTGTACACAAATACTTGTAGTGTACGTAATAAGTGAAGAGAGCTGCAGATTGCTGCACAAGAAAAGTATGTCAAAGTAATATCTTTCACTGAATCATGGTTGAAATCACATTACCATCTACCGTCATTTGTATCAACATATTGATCCATCTATCTCTAGGATAGAGATACTGGTGCTACGGAAAGAGTTTGTCACTAGTGATAAATGAAGACCTTCTCCACATTGAAACATCGATAAAAGACAGCTTCTAACGAAATCCGACTAATCTGGGTATTTCTTACTGTCGCTAGGAATAGACCATCACTCGCATTTGCTCAGAGAATCCCTGCTTCTTCACCACTAGACGATCAATTACTTAAGGACACATTGGAAGTACTGAAAGGGCAATGCGAGGCATTGCTGATTGTTGGAGTCTTTAATCTCATGGGCATCGATTGGTTTCATGGTCGGGCCCTTTATCAGTATGTCTCATGAAAGAAATATTTATGGGATCAAATATCTTTCGTGGCTAGGCAAGCGCAACCAGACCGTAATTCTTTTGAATGAACTTAAGTGCACCTTATTCACCAAGTAATGGTTTTCCGCAACTTTGGTCGCATAGACACAGTCCAACTACAAACTTAGGCAATAGAGCTGAATTGCTAACCATAAGAATTGTAACCTAGTGTTGAAATCAGGTATAATATTATTAGAGGGCATCTTTTTCAAATACATGAAAGTTTCTGTCCTTTTCAACCAGTGGGATCGCGCGGAGAAAGCTCCCTGGTTTAGCGCATCAATTCGTAGAACTTAGCGTGACCGTATTTGAAGGGGCTTCAAATTCTATGGAGCTCACGCCCCTATACTGTGTTTTATGCAGTCCAGAACTTTAGTTGAGAAAGAAAGAAAAATGGACTTCAAATAATGTGTTGCCAAAAAAGCACAGAATAAAATAAAAGCTTTTTATGGTTAAGTTCAACACAAACGATCTTCAAAAGACGGAATAGGTACCTTAGTGCTGGACGAAGGATGCTCGTCTTCGACTGCACACGAAAAAGCCGATGCTTTGCATACTTTCTTCTGCTGACTTTATTGCCGTGATTCAGGTAACTGTTCAGAAATGAACGAGTGCAGCGCTCCTTTTTCCAGCTCTGTAGATGTTAATCAATAAATGGTCACCACAATTCTGTCGCAGCTAAATATACCTAAGTCATATATCCCCGACAGCTAACAATGTTTCAACCGCTCGCATCTATAATTAGCCTTATAGTCCACAAACCTTTGCAGCAAGCTGAAACCATGGTATACTAACGGGTGATTGCAAACGAGCGGTGGTGGTAGCCATACACAAAATCGGTCCCAGTTCGGATGTATGCAGCTACAGACCAGTAAGAATGACTAGGATTCTTTGGAAATGTTTAAAAGAAATAATTCGGCACCAGTGGTGTAAACATTTGGTAGCCAATACCATACTTTGTGATGCCCAGGACGGATTCTGGAAAGGAATGTCCTGCTTAACAAATCTGAGTATTCGTAATGAATCAAAATTATTACTCAAAGAATGGAAAGTAGTCTAAGTATACTATCTTGATATTTAGAAGGCCTTTGATTCAGTTTACATTAGGTACCTTCTGCACAAGCTTAGGATGTGTGGCGTCACAGGGGAACTGCATCGATGTTTAGATGGCATCACCGCTGAAGTACATCATCATCATCATCATCATCGTCATAATAATAATAATAATAATAATAATAATAATAATAATAATAATAATAATAATACTAATAATAATAATAATAATAATAATAATAATAATAATAATAATAATAATAATAATAATAATAATAATAATAATAATAATAATAATAATAATAATAATAATAATAATAATAATAATAATAATAATAATATATTCTTGGTAAACCAAGGCATGCAAATCATGATCAGGTTAGTCAATGTTTAGTCAACTTCTTAATAAATCGCACTTTGTTAGGATTACAGAGTTGTTCTATGAGTAATCAGTGATACTCAGTGATTTGCCACAAGCATTTAAGATATAAAATGGTCTTGCAGGAGTTAATAATACTGAATTACAAAAGCCTGCCCCGAAATAATTTACAAAGGCCATTTCAATGTAACCACTTAAGAGTAGACCCAGGCTGCCTGTACATGAGCACTAGTTCAACAATCGTGTAGCCAAACACTGAAATAAGCTCCTGAATGCCTGATGTCTAATAAAAAACTATAAAACAAAGCAAAATACACGAAATAGATAAAAACATAAATTTTGTATTTTTCACGCAAATTATTGAATTGTTACCTAGATAGATAACCTCTCAACGTGCTGGTGAAGTTTAACCCAACCTTTATTTTCATATATCCGAAAAAAGAGCGTGTATATGAAGTGTATACTCAATATCAAAGTGTTGGGTGTTCAACCCCGTACTTTTGAAGAAAATATTGTAGCGTGATTGGATTTTAGCCACATTCAGCCAGGTGTAGTAGACCAAATTACTACAATAACGTCCCCAAGGATGTTGGAGAAAAGGCAGGCTGACTGGAAGATTTATAGCGGTAGCCAAAAAGGTACACGAAGGTACATGGTAGCAATCACGGAACACGAATCAACGGAAAGTGCGTTATCAAGGTCAATTGTTATATACAGTAAAACAATGTTGTTACACAGCCCCCTTCCAAGAAGTCTGGTCAGAGGAGACTTCTGATCAGGAATTGACAATTGAACTGGCCAAACGGTGTCAGGTCGTTCCAGGCTGGAACATAGTCTCTCAGCAACCAGTAACTTCGAAGTCAGCCAAGGCACTTGATCTGCGTGGGTCGATTGTCGGTGGTGACCAGCGTAGGATACACGAAAAACCGATCAGTACTAAGCCAAGTCACGTCTCACATGGAGTGAACGTGCTGCCGGAGCCGAATCACATGGGGTGAACGAGCTGCTAGCGGGAATCGCCCATCTGGCATGGTCTTAGTATGAACCCAGTAGGAGCAGATGTAGGCACATCCGTAGGCTTGACAACGAAGAACCAGAATCTTCGAAAACATAGTTCGTGCTGAGAAGTTTCTGCACCCCCAGGTTCGATGGCGAACGGCCTCGCCTGGAGAAAGCTGAGTGGCGTGTCGTCGGGCTGGTAAGGACCTTGTCTGATAAGTTTCGTGTTGGGCGGCGTGTGCTGATGGTAGGGGCTACCGGAAGGATCGCGACAGGCGTCGGCGATCCGGGGGTGGCGCGTGCCACGATTTCCACAGCGGGAGGTACATGCGTACAGAGGGGATACACGAAGGATGCGTGTATTCCAGGTTACCGGATAGGATGTCGACAAGCGTCGGTGATCCGGGGGTGGCGCGTGCCACGAGTTCCACAGCGGGAGGTACATGCGTACCGAGGGGATACACGAAGGATGCGTGTATTCCAGGTTACCGGATAGAATGGCGACAAGCGTCGGCGATCCAGGGGTGGCGCGTGCCATTATTTTCACTGCGGAAGGTGCATGTGTACCTGAGAAGTGAGAAGAAAAAAACTCTCTGGTGCATGGGTTTATGGCCACGACCGAGTTATAGTGAAGAGGTACAAAAAGCATGCACGGGATATACCAAGCGATAATAACGTGCTAAATACCCGCTACATAATTGGCAAATGTGCCGTTCTGGGCGCACTCAAAGTGGAGATGGCGGATTGTGGGTATATACTTGATGTACAAGCGGTTATTATCCCAAATGGCGTGGGTGCCATGACAGTGTCATGCTGCACGTACCCACTGGCTTTCAGGCATACTACTTTTTTCGTAACAAACGTAACGTAAGCACGAATGCCAGGATGGAAAAGATTGCGTATGGTGTGACTAATGCGCCGTCTAAAGGCAGACAGGGTAAGTAGTCGGAAAGCGCTTTGCAATAAGGCGCAAAGGATATCGCCCAAGCCATCGGGCAAGGGGAGAGGTGTGATGAAAGAATAGGCGTCCCTGAGCTGTACGATGCCGGCATCGGTAGCTTGCACTGCAGCGATTTCGCTGAGGTCGAGGGAGAGTGGCTAGTCTATCACACACGTTGTAAGGATAGGAATTGTGGCACCTAAGATATATCGTATGTCAGTCGTAAAATGACTGACAAAATCCTGGTGCATAGTCTCTCTAGGAGAGTACCTACCCGACGATCCGTTGATTGATGTACGAGGGGCTTACAAGCAGTATACAAAGTAAACTGTCTGCCCTGTAGCTTGTGTTCTAACCCGACTTGCGAATTGATCAACAAGTGTAGTTATGTGATGCATATGACGTTTCGATGTAAAACGTGTCAAAGGATGTAAAAAAATTATCCTGAAATAACGCCGATGTAAATCGGGAAAAGACGTACCGGAAATAAAATCTCGAATTGTGCGTGGATATTGGGCTTACCAATTGTAGTACACGAAGGATTCGTGCATCACGTCGGGCTCACCAATTTGTAGTGGACCTGATTACTACAATAATGTCCACAAGAATGTTGAAGAAAAAGCAGGTTGACTGGAAGATTTATAGCGGTAGCCAAAAAGGTACACGACGGTACATGGTAGCAATCACGGAACACGAATCAACGGAAAGTGCGTTATTAAGGTCAATTGTTATATACAGTAAAACAATGGTGTTACACAGGTAAAACTTGCACATGAACTTGAACTTGAACTTGTTCCCAGATACATGTAAAATGAGGTAGAATTCCACTTAAACACCAAGTTTTACTTACAATCCGCAAAACCAATCTAACGCTACGAACCCATTTGAATGTATGCATTTGCGCACGTATTATTTCGATTTAGTTGTTTTTACTCTTAGAATCTTCAAATTGATAACCTACAGTGATTGGTATTTCTGTTAGAACTTCTGTTTAACTAATTTGTTTAGGTTTCAGGTGCATAACAAATGGATTTGTATGTGTTCACATTATTGCTTACTTTTGTATTCAAACACTTTAAACTTATTGCGCGTTGTTTGCGAATATATTTTGTTTAAGTATTTTTTCCTCCGAAAAATTCCTCAATAATTCCTAACGTAATTTTTTTCCAAAGTCTCCTATCATTATGCCGTGTGTCGTTTCGTGTAAAATCACTAAACACACACTCGTTCAAACATTGCGTGAACGTATGACAAACATAAGTGGTGATAAATCACAGGTTGCATGGTTTCAAATAATCGATCTTCTTACTCATTTTATTTTTTGGCTAACCACATTGATCATTTATAATTGTTGGTTGCAACACAGCGCAAGGCATTCAACAGGATACGTGCGATACGTGCTTAAACCTACTCGACCCCAAAGCGTTCGACGCTCCTTTAGACAAGCTCACGCGAACTCTCTTGTAATGTTTCGGTATATCAAACGGAGCGCGGCTGCAGCAACTGCAACTGGGTAAAATTTTGGCACAGCAGGAGGCCTCACAACTCATGAAGCATATGAGATCATTGGTTAAACATAACGTCAGCTATGATGCACTTCTGAATATATTACTAATGAAGTCTCCTGCGGCTAACGCGTAAACTATTATCTTGATGTGTAAAGCCAACACCTCGCTCAAAAATGTGGCTCCTCCTGTTGATATAGTTCTTGATTGATTTTCAAATAACGCGAAAGTCGAGGTACTCAACGTGTCTACCCCAAAACCTCGTTTAATCTGTGATATCCCGCACCTCAAAGAGGCGCTTGAGTGGCTAGTGTAGACAATCTAGTGAGCTAACGATACAATCAAATCCTACAGGGGGCCTACTAAACGCCGTTCACACACAATACGCGTAAGCTACCATAGGTGAGCACTAACAGCTTTCGCAGGTAGAATAAGACGCAAAGCACCAACCCAAACTTACTTGACTTTTCTGCGCTTGGCACCATTGTTGGATTAGCCGGCTTTATTCGTGACTTAAATCAAGCAAGCCCAAGAGCGTCGATCACAGGTGGGTTCGTTACAGATCGCAATATAGTCGCGTTTTCGTCTTAAAATGTTGTAGACGGTACGCGCTCTCGGGATATCTACATCTTACTTCACAATTGACTGTTGATCTTCATTTAACTTTCTTGTCGAGACGAATAGTTTCAAGATGACAAGTTTCGTGAACGCTAAGTCTGTCTTTCGGATGACGTGGCCGTTAGATGCAAACGAAATGCGAAGGTATTCCGTTGCATCGCGCCCAAACGGCTGAGGCGCCATTGGTCTAACACTTACATCTTGAAAACTCAGCTGTCAAGCCTTGCATTCAAAAAATTTGTAATTATGTTCGAGCTTAACATTAGTAAATTCACTGTTTTATTTGATGTACCTGTTTATAAAAACAAATGATCATGCTTTGCATGACTTGGTTTATCCAAGAATATATTATCATATATTATGTTATAGTATTATAATATATTATATAAAATAATGCAAGGAGGATCGCTACTTGATAAACATGCATTTAATTTTTATGCTGATTCCGGGCCTGCTCCAAAGGGTTTCCTTCAAATAAAGAAAGGCTGTAAGCATAAACTTCAACTTCAACTTTACTTTATCAGTTTCCTGACCATCGGGTACCTTAAATTAAATCAGATATTTCGAGACTAGAAAATATTAGATTGAATAAATAAAATGCCTATATATACGCTGAGTTTATCTCAAGGTCGACTTCTACAGCAGAGCTACTAATGCTGTATCAAAGCCTTTGCATCATTTCCGTATTTTTACCAAAAACAAAATCATCGGCAGCGTTGTCGAGATCCGTGATCCAGATATCTGTTGAACATTGGAACGATTGATATTTAGGTAATGCGGTCGACAACATAGCTGAACAGAAGCGCCGATGACGGATAACCTCACCCGAATTCTGTGTACAAACTAACTTGACGAGATTCTTCAGGCATACCTCAGCAAAAGTTGAGTTTCAATTGGCTATAATTAGGCTTACGAGCTTCAAAGGGACTCTGTCCTATAGCATGATGAAAATCGGAGACAAAGTCTGATGAAACAAGCTATTGTTTACATTTGATACGGTGCACGGTTCACGGTGCAAACTGAATATTTGGTCTACACATACCATCTTGAGGCTAAACCCATTTTGGTAGACTTTAGTGCACAGAGTTGTTTCGGCAGAGAACCGATTTAGCAATTGCCTCGTGAATCTTTCAGCTGCGGTATCGATGAGACATATTTCGTACTAGTTGGTACACACAGATTTATTAACACGTTCAGGTAGGGTTGGGTGAATAAACATATCTCAGTCAGTTGGAAATTCTAGTCTTCCATTTAAAGTAAAACAGTTTGTTTAATTGAGATAATATTGCGATAGTCCGGCTTTATTAGTTTCGACGGAAATTCAGTCCTCACTTAAAGATATACCGTTCTTCATTCTTCGCGAAACACTTTAAATTTCGTATTCCGACATGAGTGCATCCTTAAACGAACACTGATAGATATCGTTACTCCGTGCCTGCCAGATTTATTTTCAGAACCACAGTAAAGAGTTTAGTATATGCAATCGACTTTGGGGATCTTAATCTGTTCTGATCCGTGTCAATGCAGGCAAACCTCACAGAGGCAAGCAACGTTTACTTGATAGTCTAGTGATGTGCGCATCGTGATGGCTTGTCTTCCAAAATCTGACGGTGTTATTACATTCAAAAAACCTACATAATTATCATTCCATATGTGTATGCACCCAACTTGTTTAATTTCTAACCTAGCCGAAGTGAGAGTCAATGACACGTCGAGTCTCGGGAACAGCGTAGCAGAGAGCTCAGATATATTTCAAGTCATGTTCATGAATTTTGTGTGATAGTATACAAAAAAGAAGAAATGTCTATATTCGTGTACAATAATTTTCAGAAATAGACAAGTGATGTCCCCGTCACCAATAGGTGTTTGTTGGAATACAGCGTTCTAACGTGCTGTCTTACTCAAATCCCCCGAAATTACACTCTACTACCGGTTTTCTGGCTGTTTGCCATAATCAGTTGGATACAGTAATGTTTAGTTCAGTGAGACTTGAAACAGTGGATAAGTGGTTGTCAAGGTCGTTCAATCTAGGCAACACACAACAGTAGTAGAAAATGTTATACTTGAATGCCACTGTTGCGTAGGGTTCGTACAACGAACCACGATGTTTAAACACATTATAACACAGTGATTCGTGGTCAAGCACTCAAGCCGCTTATTGATGACCAAAGTGATGTGTTATTCACATACACCGAAATTACACTCTACTATGGATTTCTGGCTGTTTGTTGTCATCAGGTGGAGAGAGTACGATTTGGTTCAGTGAGTATTGAAACAGTGGATAAGTGTTAGACAAAGTTATACTTGTATGCCACTGTTGCATCGTTGTACGAACCCTATGCAACAGTGGCATTCAAGTATAACTTTGTCCACCCTTCTAACGGTTGCACAGCAAAGTGCAACCTACAGGGCAGCAGGAAGGTCACAGATAACAAATACTGTGAGTTGGTTAACCGCGTGCGGGACATCTATCCAAAACCTTTTGATGGGTATTCTTCTTAAGCTTATCTCTCATTCGGGAAACCAGCATGGCAACGGAAAACTGTAGAAAGGGTTTTACTTCCCGTATATGGACTGTCAGTAGCTGTCGAGCTACATCTACCTAAAACATTAAGCAGCTGTGCAGAGAGAATAGGATTATATTCAACATGAGAAGTGCGAAATTTGCAGCTAGGAAAATATTTCCCATTCTCTCACATGCTTGAGTTTCAATATCTAGATTAAACAACAAAATGTGCGTCTCATAGGTGAGGCAGAATCACCGATGATTGTGACATTTCATTTGTCTCTGTACATTCTAACGGTGAGGTATCGTGTTTTTGAAAATGTACCAACTCCCATTGTTTTCGCAACATTCATGACACACATTATAATTTTACATGCCACGTTCAAACACAGTTAAAGTCTCTTTGCTTATCAGCACATTCTGCGTGCTAACAATCCACTTGTTCCTTGTAAATACAAACCATGTTCTTGGCCCATTACAAATTACAGGCTTAATTTTTGTTCCTAATTTCTGTTCCGCCTCTTTTACGTTACCCTTATTCGGATTAAACGACGCATCGATTGCTATAACGCAACGACGCACGTCTCTACTACTTCATTCTACCATCATGGCAATGGTGTATTTTAACATATCAACTGAAGGTGTTTTCGAATCGTTACGACATTCTCAAAAACTACAGCTCAATGTTAACGAATCTGGAAAAAACTCCTTAGGCGATCGCGAGACTTTCACGCTTGATGCCCTGGCCTCAACCATCACCGAGTTTCATTGGATTCCGAAATCAATGTGACATTCGACAAGCGGTTCCGTCGAAATGAAGACATATATGTTGTCGACCTCACTTGTACGAAAATAACAGAAGTCAGACTAATAGTACTCAAAAATGTTTAAACAAAGTTGTGAAAATACTGCAATTCAATTCATTCACTCAATCAATGCAGGCCCACTTTTGTAGAGAAAGTCATTTCCTCGCGAGAATGCTTCGGGGGTCAGTAATCTTTGTTCAGCATTCGATACGACTACCTCAAATTGGTAATGGACGAATCAGCACACTTTTTGATTTATCCAAGCAATGTGAACCAAGAATGCGAATGATTCAAACTCCGATCATTAAGAGATTCAATTCAATGCAATTTTGATGACCTAAAAAGCATATAGTTTTACAAAATCCACAGAATAATATGGGAACTACAAATAATATAACAAGCAAAAACGGGATTTGGTTGCTTACTGAGCAGTTCAAGAATCAGGTAAAAATGCAAAGGGCAGAAATTGTTTTCGATTGGTGGGATGACAAATGTAAATGCATGGGGTAAGGATGTATAGTTTTCTTCGATGCACGGATTAACGGTCAAAAAGGCACCAAGATTTCTCTTGGAAATCTGCTAACTTGGTGAGTTTACAACAAACTTGGGTAGATTGTTCAAAGATACACAAACTCGCACGGCAAAATGTTGTCTACAAGTGAGTCGCGAGGGAGCGTCAGTTAGAATGAATGCGTAAGCTCTTGTGTTATGCGAGCCATGTAGATTAAATAAGCATTGTAGAGGGTGATTTGCGGTATTCAAAATACTGTTGTTGTTGGCCTTTTTTGGTCAATGTTGACCATGGATGTACATCACAATCGCATGAATTTTAATGCTCTGCAGCTTTTGGAATGACTAAACAGTCCGATTAAGGAGGAACAATCTCTCCTGCAGCGCTGGCAACGAAAGTCAGAACTCGGTTGTACTGCATTAGTTACACGGCGGCGGCGTGATCTATGTTCAGCATCTAAGAGCTGTATCTGCTCCTCCCTAGCTTGCAGACGACGCTTTACACAATGCCTCCAATGTGAGCGGTCAAGAGCAAGTTCATCCCAACGCGCCAGGTCAATGCCAAGAGCTTTCATATATTTTTGCAAACGTCTTTGTACCGCAAGTGCGGTCTGCCCAATGGTTGACTTCCTAATTTCAACTCATTATAGAGTAGATCTCTCGGAATACGACCATTTTCCTTTCTATATACATGAACAAAGCCACCGCAGGCGGCGCTGACGTAATAGAGTGAACATGCTCTGTAGACCAGCTTTTGAAAGCACTTCAGCGTCAGTCACTCCGTCCATCCACGATATGTTTAACATACGACGGATGCTTCGTAGATGGATAGAATTCAGCTTCCTTTCGATTCTTGCAAGTGACTTGTATAACTTGCTACGCAACTTCAGCTCATATTGTTCAACCTCGCTTGCTCAAGCTAACACTGAGATGCGGGGCTGATATCGAGAACGTACTTCTGAATGCGTACCTACTAAAGAAAGATCCAGACTCAAACTGCCGCATATATCCCGATGTATCATGGTGAGTAAGGAAGGGTAGCTTGAACGCCAGGGAAAAACGGTATAACGAATTATAGTTCTACTTGGTGTACTAGAAAATACTTCTCGAGCATCAATTCAGGAATTCGTAGAGCACGACGTCAAGCAATGGCGCTACATTTCTTTTTCTCTAGATATTTCTAATGCCGTTGTTGTGGACACTTTTGGAGTTCTTTTTTCGCCAAAATATAAAGGGCATGGATCGAAACCCCCAAGGATTACGTTCTTGACCAGCGCTATGGCCGAAATCATAAGATCGGAATGGAAAAAATGGAAACAAACGTTACCCAACGATGTTAGACTGAGCCCACCCAAACCTAATGTCATAAGTCAAACATTTCCCGGTTTGGAGACAGCGGATAACAGCGTTCCCATCCAAATGGAAGAAATCAATAGATCAAAAAACGTCATAGGTCCGGCTCAAATCGAGTCGGACTGAACAATTTACACCGAAACCTTATTGTCGATTCAAGCGGTTTGCGACGAATTTCATCACTCCTCTTTTGCATACAAAATCTCAGTTCTAGATAAAAACATGAAAACCCTTGTGGGCGATCAGGACTTCAAAATATATCAATAAAGATTTATGTATCCGGTATTATTTCTACAGATATTCATGTTAATCAAAAATAATTTTTTTTAATTCTTAAGTTTGTATTAGATCAGTTTACAAAATTTTGTGTAACTTTGATCGAAATTTTTGACACATTAGCAATGCACGCACGAATACTAACAATTTTTGCTGTTTGGCTAAATACGAAATTTCAAATTCGTTGTGTTCACAACATAATAAAGATATAAGATTACAGAATGACAAACGATATGCAAACAAAAATATATGATACATGGAACGACGAAACATCATCCTTAAAATGATTGGAAACGGTGTAGTGTATTCCTTAATTTTTTTAACAATTGTCTCATGACAATTTTGCAGAACAATGAAATGCACCTGGAATTATATATTTCGAACAAGCCGGCAACAAGGATACGGTGAACAGTGATCAAAACAAAACAAAATTATATTAAAATACTACAAGGGTAATTTTTGTTTTCGATATTTTGCAATTTCTGTCGTGTGTTCGGGTGTATCGGGATAAGAATGGAACAAAAGAGCCGAGTGATTGTATTTAGAGAACACCCAAAACTTGGATCGTGAATTAGTGTGAACAGTAAAAAAGTAATATGATCGTATTGGAGTGGTACTTTTAATATGATAAATTTACCGATCTATATGCATTGTGTAAACATTATGAATCATATTACATTAGAGTGACTAATGCTGAAGTGCGTTGAAAACTGGTCTACAGAGCATGTTCCCCCTATTACGACAGCGCCGCCTGCGGTGGCTTGGTCATGTATACAGAATGGAAAATGGTCGTATTTCGAAGGATCTACTCTATGGTGAGTCGCAATTAGGAAGTCGACCGTTGGGCAGACCGCAGTTGCGGTACAAAGACGTTTGTAAAAGATATATGAAAGCTCTTGGCATTGACCCGGTGAGTTGGGAAGAACTTGCTCTTGACCGCTCACAATGAAGGTATTGTTTAAAGCGTCGTCTGCAAGCTGGGCAGGAGCGGATACAGCTCTTGGTTGATGAACGTAGATCATGCCGCCGGCGTGCAACAGACGTCCTACAACCGAGTTCTGACTATCGTTGCAAGCGTTGCGGAAGAGATTGTTCCTTTTTAATCGGCTCTGGAACATGAAAATTCATGCGAATGTGATGTACATCCATGGTTGACATCGATCGAAGTAGTCCAACAAGAACATTGTGTTAGAAAAATCAATACTGAAAAGTGGTAACGTTTTAAAAAAAATTTCTATCAAACCTTGCGATCGGAACATAATTAAAAAAAAACAATAGAATTTTGTCTGATCACTTTCATGGTACCACATGTAATCAAACGATTCTTGGCATAATTGCGTTTTAACGGTTGATTAAACACTTGTAAGAGAGATTTCTTCAGTATAAATTCTTCTATCAAGAATCGGCGAATTCTTTTGTCGGTCAAGTCGCAAGTGCTCGTGGTGAATTACATGGCCATGAAATGAATGGAACAACAAACAAACACGAAGAAGTCAAAATCAAACACACGTAGAATTCGAATTACGCGGTATATTAATGTGTAAAAGTTAAACAATGAGAATATGAATAACATTATTATTGATTGTCATTTTAACAATCACCATAATTAAAGCCGCTCAGAATTTTCTCCTGATGCTTGTAATCTCGAATCCGTTTGTTCCTTAGTCGTTCTGATCTTCTGAACATTCATTGGACTCATCAATCTCGAAAGAATCTATAGATGTTGTGCATTTTTGGAGATGCGATGTGATAAACACTAGCTTTCAGGCGATATGCAGAACATCATCATCGTTTCCGGCTTCGCTACCAAACCAGCTACACAGGTGCTGTGACAAAGCAAGGAACTTGTGATGAACGCAAATCGAAAGTGTCCTGACAAAACAAGCGTTCATGGTTTATCCCATTTAGCGATCGTGAAAATAATGTGAGAATGGTCATGAACGAGCAGCCGGAAACCCTGACAAGACATTTTGAAAGGTGGGTGAGTGACGAAAAGCTTAGTGCGTTAGAGATTTGTGTTAATTACGAGATTTCGAATGATATACCAAAGATCACCCTACGGTACAACTCAATAGGAGGAAGCACCGAAATTCCTGACAACAACAATTGCGAAATCGTAATGTTTCGGGTTTCGGAATGATTGCATTCGAACAGTTAGAGCAGTAACATCTTCAGAAGTATGCTATGCAATTCGTCAAATTTAGTCTACCAAGCCCTGCTTGGCTAGGGCTTGGATTGTACCCGTTGAATCGATGACACAGATATGTGGTAACTAGCCAGAAGTTGGACACCTGCCATTTGTTGACATGAAATGACTTGACACAATCATCTTTACTACACTCGCTACCCTGTGATTGTTAACGCAAACAGCGTTAGAACGTATTTTACCTTGACGCGTGTGGATGGTTCCATTTTGCTTATCAAGTATTTTTATCATATTTCTTCGGATCTTGTCTACCACAATACTTGTATAATTATCGTTTTCACGATAATGTGATACTTCAGCTGATCGAAGTTCAAGCAAACTTGACGAAATCGATGGGATATTTACAGTCGTAGAATGTTAATCAATACTATGCTCAAGTTAGAAATTTCAAATAAAACGACCAAGTTGATCAAATTCAGTTGCAGAACAAGCGGCAACAACACGTTTCCGCGTAGCCACAAATTGTCCAGCTAATCAATTTGACTGTGAATGTCTGGGTAAATTAAGCAAATCTCGGCAAACAAGTGAATGTAGCCGATGAAAATCGGAGAAATGGCTTCCATTATCACTGATAACAGCTATAGGTACACCTTCACGGTTGAAAACGTTTTCTAATGCGAGATTAGAGAAATCTTGTTAATCAGGAATAATTTTGGCCATTCTGAATACGAATCATTGATTGTAAGCGCATATAATTCTTTCAGAATGGTGCAAAATATTTAATACAAATATGCTGCCAACCTTTATAAGCCGATGGACAAGGAGTACATTTCGACCGCCAGCGAAACAACTCGTAGTGACGGAATTCGCCAGAGTAAGCAGTACTCCGAATATCGGCATCAATTTCAGGTCCCCAAAACAATGATCTGGCCAAAGATTTTTGCAATGCCTAAGTGTTTTGATTGCATTCGACCAATAATTTTCTTGTCAAGTGAATACGGAAGAACAATACGATTATTTATACACAACAGACTTTCAGGTGTGAAGCAAAGGTCATCGCGACGCTGGTAGTATTTAGAAAACCTAGTCTTGTATGTAGCTGATCAATCTCGTTTAACTGCAGCCATTAACGTTGTTTTGCTGTTTTAAATTTGATCGAAAAACAGAAAACAGCCTAATAAACAAGTATTCTATACTACCAGTCTTTTCCCAAGTTATATAGCTTTAAAATTAACAAAGAGGCTTTCAAATATTTTTTGCAATGATGATAACGCAATCGTTTTAAATTCAAACTCCAATTTGATCAATCGGTTCTTTCTCTTTAAACAGAAAGATATGTAAATCAATACGAGGCCAATTATTGGTTTTTATTTTCTGCTCAGCTGAGCTCAATATTTCTGTTATGCGGCATCATAGACTGTTGTTACACGCGACAAATTTAAGCAAATGCCTACGTTTTCGATTTTGACCAATGCTGTATTCTGATTATTTCGTGCATATGCTCAATACCATTTACGATAGACTTAAATCATTGCGTGTTATATTTACCGGGCACTCGTAGATTAATGTTGCCATGTTCTGCAACGAAATGTGGATGAAGAGGATTCAAATGGAAGACGTAATTATTCGGGGCAGATGATCTCGACGCGGTACGATTTGAAGTGTGTTTTACTCCATTAAAACAAAAACGAAAAGAGGAAAAGCAAAATGGGCGTAAGAGAGTTATGCTT